>CM041776.1:285087208-285377901 GCA_023374045.1 Limonium bicolor
GAAACATTGCGATGGTTCAGTTTGACTCAGAGAGAAATCGTCTTTTGAAAAGACGATTTTTAAAGTCGTCTTTTTAAAAGACGATTTCCAGTTTCTCAGAAATAAGTGAAATCGTCTTTTGAAGAGACGATTTCAGCTTCTACAATTAATGAAATCGTCTTTTAAAGAGACGATTTCTCCCGAGAGTGTTATTTTAGGAATTAGTTTTGGTTGAGAGTTAATATAAGTAATATTTTTGTTGTGGTGTGTTATTTCAGAATTTTTTTCTATCACCGCATTTGTTCTCATAACGTCTGTAAAACCAAATCTAATAGTAGCAGGGAACGGATTTAACACTTAGGGAAAATTACATGACCCATCCCACGAGGTTTCAAAAATTACTTTCTCCATTCATGTGGTTTTCTCCGTTTTACATCTAGCAACTTTTCTAATTTTTATTCAATTTGAAACATGCTTAAACGTTATCCGAAATAGATGAAATTTTACATGAACGATGCTAAAATGTTTTATTTTGGTTCAGTGCCAAATCTAATGTTTTTAAGCTCAAATGTGATCTATAGGACCCAATAAAAATGCATTCATATGTCACATATTTCATTGGGTCCCACGAGTCACATGTGAGCTTAAAAAACTTCGGATTTGACATAAGATCAAAATATAGCAATTTAGCATCATCCATGTTAAGTTTCATCAATTTCGGATAACGTTTAAGCATCTTCTAAATTAAATAAAAAATAGAAAAGTTACGAACGTAAACAGAGGAAACTACATGAGTGGGGAAAGTAATTTTTGAAACCTCGTTGGTGGAGTGTAAAATTTCGCCAAACGTCATGGGTGGGACATGTAATTTTCTCTATTTTTAAAGAAATGTGATCCCAAAACTAATTCCTAAAATAACACTCTCATGTTTCATTAATTCCGTTTAAAGCTGCACCACATCAGCGGGTGACTTAGCGGAACGGATAAGGAGCAATAGACGATTTAAGAAATCGTCTTTAAACATACGACTTCTAAAATGATAACCGGGACTACCGAAATCATCTCTTCAATAGATGACTTCACCTGTTTACAACACTTCGTCTTTTGAAGAGACGATTTCTTTACAAATCGACATGAAACAATTTTATCTGTTCACAACACTTCCAAATTTCTAAGTGTTGGAGCATCACAATTGATCAACACACAACTTATACATATTATCAACTTCCACACAATCAGCATACTCAACACCTATCAGTAATCCACCACTTCGACACAATAACGTAACAGAAACAAAGAAATTGAAATGTAAACCAAAGATAATAGGTTACAAAATAGTTATGCAATCCCTAACTTCAGTTGTATGCAAAATGTAACAAATTACAAAGCTACATTATCTACGTATACGACGAACATAAATCCTACATATTTGTGTTGAAAATGTAATGGCAAGGCTGTTCATATTCTCTGGCTCCTTTCAAGGCCAAAAACTGAATATAAAACTTTGATTTTGCAGATGATTTTGAATCTCATGTGGGGATATTAAAATGATGAGTTTTCCAATGTCAGTGAACAAGAATACATCTCATTCGTGCTGCCACCCCTTATTGTCGACTTAATTAATTATCCTGAAATATGCAAATCCGCGGGAGACAGAAGAGAGACAATGGAATAGTACTCAACGTGGATCTAAAGCAGTGGTTCAATCTGCAGCCAGTTATTCAACTTCTTCTTGATGTGTATATATCAAGGCTTCACAGGGTTCTTTCAACCATCATTTGTCTAAGACTCCAAAGAGAAAAAAACATCTGATAAAGAAAAGAAAACACTTTCAGTTCTTTTCCAAGAGAACATAAAAAAATGGCTTACCACACCCGATCAAACAGCTTCCCATCTTCATCACACCCACTAAATTTGAGCATTGAGGATCATCTGGCTAGGATCCAATCCTCTTCAACAGCTCAGCATCATCATCAATCTGTCAAAACCTTATCATAGTAGGAGATCTATACGAACAGATCAACAATTTGATTAGACTACCACTCAACCAACAATCCTTTGCAACGAGTCCTACATTCAGGGGGTTAATGATATTCTAGATGATTCTCTAGCCCTTTTGGATGCTTGTGAGACCACCAAAGACATCGTATCTCAGATGAAGGAGTTGATTCTAGACCTTGAATCTTCTCTTAGGAGGAGAAGTGGAACCTTCAATGATGTTGATGCCCACAAGATCTCAAGGAAGAAGATCATCAAACAAGTTTCCAAAGCACTTGGTAACTTGAACAAACTAAAGAACATGGGTTTGGAAAAGGATTCCAACCATGCTGCAGTCGTCAAAATGACAAAAGAAATTGAATCAATCACTCTATCAACCCTCAAGTCAATTCTCGTCTTCATGAGCGGATCAAGGGCAGCAAGTTCAGATAACCATGGCTGGTCATTGGTGACGAAATTGATGAAGTCAAATCGGGTAACTTGTGATTCAGGAGTGAAGATCAATGAGTTGAAGATGATTGATCAAGCCTTGTTTGCCAAATCAGATGTGCATGATTTACAAAAGCAGCTAGAGTCACTAGAGAGTACCATCATTTACATTGAAGATGGTCTCGATTCAGTCTCTAAATATCTTGTTAAAATGAGGGTTTCCCTCCTGAATGTACTCACTCATTAAAAGTGAATACAATTTTTTGTAGATAGAAAATTTTGTACAATACTAGCAAGCACATACAGAAGAAATGAACAATATACAACTTTTATCACTGGCATATACATTGTTCTTACATTTGGTATTGCACATCACCTCTCTTACTCAACAGCATACAACGTGATTAAAAGTAAATTACTGCCCATCCAATCAGCCATGATTTTAAGTCTCTGCGAATCTGATAATTGTCCCTGTATCACTACTAATTAACCTTTTGTGTGATCTTAAAGTCAAGGATATCTATACTATCTTTACATGAGTCTTAGGCCGTTAATCTTCAAGGGTTTATCACGATCCATCTACTACTGGATAGGCATAACCACGTATGGAGTTGAATCATAAAATTCAGCACTCTGATTTGAGTTGACCTGTTTTTATTCCTAGTGT
The DNA here is from genome assembly GCA_023374045.1 of Limonium bicolor. NCBI lineage: Eukaryota > Viridiplantae > Streptophyta > Magnoliopsida > Caryophyllales > Plumbaginaceae > Limonium > Limonium bicolor. The sequence goes on from CM041776.1 coordinate 285,090,282, forward strand.
CTTGGAGCAGCAGAAAGTGAGATCTTCCTTTGTTATTAAACCTCATAACTAATGTCTACAAGAATACAACGCGCTAAGACTGACATTTCATCATCAAGATGATTCTAATCTAATGACCACGCCCTTGCAGACAGCTGGCGTTAATATATCCGATAATCTTGGAGCAGCAGAAAGTGAGATCTTCCTTTGTTATTAAACCTCATAACTAATGTCTACAAGAATACAACGCGCTAAGACTGACATTTCATCATCAAGATGATTCTAATCTAATGACCACGCCCTTGCAGACAGCTGGCGTTAATATATCCGATAATCAAATAGGACTATGAATGATTCCACAGCAAACGTGCATGATAAAAAGTGATGTTCATACTTCATTATTTAACTCTTACCACAAGATGAAGTAGGAAAATTCATAGAGGTAATGGGACTTGGAGAAGAAAGAGTACGATGAATTCTCAGGGTTATGATAGCTAGCCGGGAAGAAAGGTAAATGGTAGGGTGGCCTTTTGTTGGCTCTTGTTTTTCTATGTTGTTTTTCCTCCAGCCACTTAGGTGGTGATTGGCCTTTGGTCCCAATTATCAAAAAAAAAAAAATAGCCTAGGCTGTCATTATTCGAATTGTTCATGCAGCGCAGTGGACAGAGCGATCCTCGAGATCTCACCAGGTATTAGTATAAATAGTCGTTTAATTAATGTGGTTGTAGTGTATCTATAACTATTCATGACAGGTATCTCATATAGTATAACTAAATTCCAGTCATGTTACACTAATTCAGAAGTCGCTCGCTGTATTCATAATTACACCGAAGCTTATCTGGGCTGCTCCAAATGCAAGAAGCACACAGTAGAACTAGAAGGTCTGTATCGAAGCAACAAGGAAAAGAATGAGGTGGAAAGGAAATGCAGAAAGGAAAAACGAATTCTTCTTGTAATCTAAACTCACGCATCTGCCAAAGGAGTACCTTATATGGGAACTACTGGATTCAAAACCTACCCCACTTATCAAAAAAAATATGGGTACTTATCTACAAATGACACGAAAGAAGATAAAACCTCACCAAACTGGATATGTATCTAGGAATAGAAGGGATTCCATGGCTGGCATGGCATGACAAGGACAATAAAATATAATCATCTTACACGCTTGAATCTTTGCACACAAGGATTATACTGCAGACCTTTTGGCTGTCATTGTTCCAGTTTTTTCTGAAACAGAGTAAATAAAAACTAGACAAGACCAATACCTGTTAATGCAAAGCAGGCTGCCCATATAATACTTTTATACTATATGACCAGTGATTAAGAAAGCCACACGTCCAATTCATAATTTAGTTAAGCTCATGTGGCTTGCTTCTATTGCGGAGCATTACCTAACAGATCCCCCTGCAGTCACATTATATGATATATGGGATTATCTCGTTAGTTGAAGATGCAATGACTAGGCTGATCATATTCTGCGTGTTCCCTTGAAGGCAACAAACAGATTATAAAATTTGATTTTTCAGATTAAGACTCTGAAGCGGATCTCATGTGGGGACAATAATTGATGAGTTTTCCAATGTCAGTGAGCAAGGATACAACTCAATCGTGCAAATCAGGACACAGAAGGCATCTCTAGGGAATACAGAACGTGGATCCAGAGCACATCTTCCGACCAAAGACAGCTGTTCTTCTTCTACATGTTGTATATATATACTGCTCCAATGGTTCATCAAACATCATTAATCCAAGACTCCAAGAAGAAGAAAGAGCTTTAATCCTTTAAAATAGGAAAAACAATGGCTTACCACACTCGATCAAACAGTCTTCCATCTTCATCTCACCCATTGGATTTAGCATAGAGGACCGTCTCTCTAGGATCCATCCTCTTCTTCAGCATCATCATCTGCTACAATTTGCCAAAACCTGTTCCAAGTTAATGATCTATATGAACAGATCAACGACTTGATTAGGTTACCGCTCAACCACAAGTCCTTTGCAACGAGTCTTGCCATCAGGAGTTAATGAGATTCTAGAAGGTTCTCTCTCCCTCTTAGATGCCTGTGACACCACAAAAGACATCTTGTCTCAGATGAAGGAATTGATCCTAGATCTAGAATCCTCGCTTCGGAGGAGGAGCGGAGCCTCCAACAGTCTCGATGCTTACAAGGTCTCAAGGAAGAAAATCATCAAGCAGGTCTCAAAGTGCATTGCAAGCCTAAACAAATCAATGAAAATGGGGTTAGAAAATGATTACAGCCTTGTTTCGACTGTGAGAATGGCAAAAGAAGTCGAATCAATCTGCTTATCGGTGCTCAAGTCAGTTCTTGTCTTCGTGAGCGGATCAAAGGCGAGATCAGATAGCCACAGTTGGTCATTGGTGACTAAAATGATGAAGTCAAACCGAGTAACTTGTGATTCAAGAGCGGAGACCAGTGAAGTAGATATTATCGATCAAGCCTTGTACGCCAAATCAGATGTGCATGATTTGAAATTGAAGCTAGAGTCACTGGAGAGTACCATCTTTGAAATTGAGAATGGTCTAGATTCAGTCTCTAAATGCCTTGTTAAAATTAGGGTCTCCTTTCTAAATGTACTCACACACTAAATGTGGATACAATCAATTTTTTGTACATAAACATCTTTGTATATTAGTTGATACACACAAAAGAAATGATCAAATATACACATATATTCCACTGGTATATACATGTCTCCTACGTCTGCTGCTTCAACTTTATTTACCCGTGTACAGCATGTTTTTAATATATAACTATCATTCATCTCAGCCTTGTCTAACAATCACAGTAAATGTGATAAAAGAGTCAACACAAAAAGATTTTTACCATCCATCAATTACTGATAGGCATGTCCATGACAGGAGTTGTATTATACAATTCAGCTTTCTGATATTGGTTGAGCTGTTATATTCCACTTGCCCTTGAGACAACCGACATAGAGATCTCCTTTGATTATATTAATATACAAGCTTTATCGTAGCCAAAGACCATTAATTTAATATATACCAGAAACCAACGCGCTTAAATACTGGCTTCTCTTTCACCCAAAAGGGTTCAGATTTAATCACACCCTTGCAGACAACTGCATTAATAAATATGACAATCAGGTTAATATTTATCATGTAGCAAGTCACACGTAGCTTCTAAGAGTTTGAACCCTCGTTGGAGGAACATTGCTGCAGTTAACTCCAGGCGGTGACCATGCATTTATATTACACATGGTTTACCAAATTGGCATAGGTTAGCATCAACAGAAATACGGTAGCGCGGTTTATCAAATGGAATGGTGAAGGCAACAAAATAAAAGCAGAAAACCTGGGTTGCAGAAATGGGATGAGGGTAAGACCAGAAAATGCAGATTATATCCCATTATTCTCCCTACTCTAATTTATACCCCTTTGTGAGGATATATTGGAAATATCAAAAGCCAACTGTGGCATATCATCAAAATATGGTTGGGGGACTTCCCGTTGCATCTCTGGAAGTTATAGATCTCACTTGTCTCACACAACTGCTGCTTGGTTAGGGCTGATGATTTGCCCCCAACAACCCCAGAGTCTACCTGTCAATATCTAACTCGCTAATTGTCGGGTAGACCACGTTGCAATAAGAGATCAGTCTATAGTCACTAGGTGCAATGAGATTATCTTTTTTCGGGATAACAGAGATGGCAGTACAATTGAGTTGCTTCAGAAGCTTACTAGAAAAGGAGAAACTTAGAACTGCTTTTATCACCAACAAACCAACAATGTTGCACGTCTCCTTCACGAAGAAGCAACTGAAGGCAGCCATCAGACCCAAGAGCGTTAGAATCAGAAATAGAGAAGAGTACGTGGAAATACTTACTAATTCTATCCGTGGGCATTCAGCCAACGACCAGCTAATGTGCCTAAAAAAACTCTTCCACCTTCAGTTGCTTCAATTTTCTTCTGATTAATGAGAGAACTATTAATATTATCAGATTGCTGGTTCCCCAGCACAATCTTCAATTCCTTGTGGGCCAACTCCACTCTACTAGAGATATTTGAGAAATCTGAGCCATGGAGGGCCTTAGAGGTCACTTCACACTCTTCATCTTGTTAAACAAACTGAAACATATAGCTTCCTTGGCAGCTATCCCTCCATGCCTCTGCAAATATATCCTTGAGCTTGTGGTGAGAACTCCAAGTTTTACAATACTTAAATGGTTTTGGGCTGTAATTGACATCTGCTCAGATGTACACCACCGCAAAGCAATGGTCAAAAACATTTGTCGCCTAGATCTGAGCATGTGAGTAAAGCTGAGAACTGTTGACAATCATGGCATCACAGTGTCAAGCTTTGACCAAGCGAAGTCACCAACTTCGTGTTTATGGTACCAAGTATGGTAGTAACTTTTCAGATCCTCAATCCATGTTTGAATACAACTTCTAAACTCAGTAACATCAGCCCCAAGAGGACCTCTCCTTCCAGCCCTTTCTTCCCTTCCTTTAGTAGCAGTAATATCGCCTAAAGGAACCCATGGCTTGGAAATACTCACTGATTTGGTTATGTATTCTATTATTTGCCTCATTTGAAGAATTACCAAACGGAACATCAAAAAAGATTCAAAACATAGGTTTGTATTGTTCGGCTGTTGTACTTGACAATGATTTCTCCTTAATCCACTTTCTTATTGCAAGATGCGTACCAAGGTTTTGAAGCCCTCTCATATAAATGACGGGAGGAACTTCTGTTGATCTTTCCAGGTTGCTTGTGGAACTCGTATTGAAGGGGTTCTTGCACCTGTTAGAGAGTGAAGCCCCAATCAACAGATATGCTGATGAATATATATGAAAGATTCCATGGATTGTATGAGGCTAAGACGATAAACTATAAAGGAATATTACATTTTATATTTTGATGCACACGAGCATTTGAATACAATACCGCAGAAGTCTAGGCCGACATTATTCCAATTGTTTATAAGAGCAGTAGACAGATGCATCCTCGAGATCTCACCAGACAGGACCAATAACTCTTCAAATAATGTAGCAGTGCAGAGCAGGCAGCTCATATAATAGTTTTATATCCATGTGACCACTGATCATGGAAGGTGCACGTCCGATTCATATGATATATGGGATGAACTCGTTAGCTGAAGATGTAATCGCTAGGCTGTTCAACTGCTGCGTGTTCCCTTGAAGACAGCAAACACATTATAAAATTGGATTTTGCAGATATGATTCTGAAGCTGATCGTATATGGTGATAATAATTCCAGTGTCTGTGAGCAAGGATACAACTCAATCGTGCAACCCCTTGGTTGACGCATTTGTTGAATAAACTATCCTGATTAAATGCAAATGGGACAGAGAAGTCATACTGAAACGTGGAGCCAGAGCATAACTTTTAGCCAAGCCAACTATTCTTCTTCACCACGCTGCATATATATACCACCCCTAATGGTTCATTCAAACATCATTCATCCGAGACTCCAAGAAGAAAAAACATCTCATAGAGAAAAAAAACCAGTCCTTCCGAATAGGAAAACAAGAAATGGCTTACCACACTCGATCAAACAGTCTTCCATCTTCATCTCACCCATTGGATTTGAGCATCGAGGATCAGCTCTCTAGGATTCAATCCTCTTCTTCAGCATCATCATCACAAATTTGCCAAAACCTGTCCACAGTAAAAAGACCTATATGAGCAGATCTACGACTTGATCAGGTTACCACTCAACCAACAAGTCCTCTGCAACGAGGCTTACCACCAAGGAGTTAACGAGATTCTAGAAGGTTCTCTCTCCCTGTTGGACGTTTGTGACACCACAAATGACATTGTATCTCAGATGAAGGAATTGATTCTAGATCTAGAATCCACACTCAGGAGGAGGAGTGGAGCCTCAAACGATCTAGATGCTTACAAGGTCTCAAGGAAGAAAATTATCAAGCAGGTCTCCAAGTGCACTGCAAACCTACACAAGTCAAAGAAAATTTTGTCGAAAAAAGATTCCAACCTTGTATCGACTGTGAGAATGGCGAAATCGAATCAATCTGTCTATCGGTGCTCAAGTCAGTTCTTTTCTTCATGAGTGGATCAAAGGCGAGATCAGATGGCAACGGTTGGTCTTTGGTGACAAATATGATGAAGTCGAACCGAGTAACTTGTGATTCAAGAATGGAGACCAGTGAAGTGGAGAAGATCGATCAAGCCTTGAATGCTAAGTCGGATGCAAAGGATGTACATGTTTTGCAAAAGCAGCTAGAGACACTGGAGAGTACCATCTTCGAAATTGAAGATGGTCTTGAATCAGTATCGAAGTATCTTGTTAAGATGAGGGTTTCTCTTCTGAATGTATTCACCCACTAAATGTGGATATAAAAAGATTATGTGTAGATAGACATTTTTGCACATAGTCAATACAAACAAAAGAAATGATTAAACATACATATCTTTCACTGGTATATACATGTCTCCAACATCTACGGCTTACTTTTACCTTGAGGTACAGAATGCGTTAGATGTTCAATTACCACTCATCCAGCCTAGTTTAATAATCACAGTGAATATGATAAATTTACCTAGATCACCACTAAAATTTACTCTTGTGAGGTAATAAAGCTTTATTCCACCGATAAAAGATTTTACCATCCATAAATTACTGATAGGCATGTCCATGACAGGAGTTGAATTATACAATTCAGCTTTCTGATATTGGTTGAGCTGTTATATTCCACATGCCCTTGAGACAACAGACATAGAGATCTCCTTGATTATATTAATATACAAGCTTTATCTTAGCTAAAGACCATTAATTGTATACCAGAAACCAACGCGCGCTTATACTGGCTTCTCTTTCACCCGAGAGGGTTCAGATTTAATCACACCCTGGCAGACAACTGCATTAATAACTCTGACAATCAGCTTAATATTTATCATGTAGCAAGTCACACGTAGCTTCTAAGAGTTTAAACCCTCGTTGAAGGAACATTGTTGCTTTTAAATCCAGGCGGTGACCATGCATTTATTTACACATGGTTACCAAATTGGCATAGTTAGCATCAACAGAAATATGGTAGCGGTTTATCAAATAGAATGGTCAAGGCAACAAAATAAAAGCAATAAGCCTGGGTTGCAGAAATGGGATGAGGGTAAGACCAGAAAATGCAGATTATATCCCATTATTCCCTACTCTAATTTATACCCCTTTGTGAGGATATATTGGAATTATCAAAAGCCAACTGTGGCATTTCATTAAAATATGGTGGGGGACTTCCCGTTGCATCTCTGGAAGTTATAGATCTCACTTCTCAGTGTCTCAACTGCTGCTTGGTTAGGGCTGATGATTTGCCCCTAATAACCCCGAAGTCTACAGTCAATATCTTACTAGCTAATTTGTTAGTTTTCTCACCAACTCCACCCATTCACCTACTCCACCTACTACCCACTTCACCTACTCCACCTACACCATCATAACCTTCACTTAATGCCTATAAATAGCCATGTAACAAGGCCATTTGAGATCATCCAACTCTTTACAACAAGAAGAAGAGAGAGTTGAGAGCAATCTGCACTAAGTGCAAAGAGAGAAAATAGAGAGGAAAAATTAGGAGATATTTTTCTAGTTCCTATTATCTATATGTTTCCACATTATTTGTGTGAGAGAGAACCCTCGGTATTAATCCGAAGAAGGTTATACTTGTAATCCCATTATCATTATAGTGGAAGGATTGGATCGGTGTTTCCGATCCCGAGGTTTTTACCCTTCACATTGGAGGGGTTTTCCTCGTTAAAAATATCGTGTCTCAACTCCGTTAATTACTCAGGTATCTTTTTTGTTTATCTTTCTTGTCTCCATCTCGCACCGTATTTTTTCCAACAGACTGGTATCAGAGCCAGACTCTCTTAGTATGCTCTGTGGTTGCAGCTAAGCTGATCTTCCACATCAGAAAAGAAAGTTTTGGTCGAGATTCCACAAAACGAGATGGAGAAAGAAACGTAATTGCCCATGATGGAGTCATGATCAAACTGATGCCAGACAATCTCTCATACTGGAAGCCCATGATGGAGGACCATTTATATTGCAAAGATCTGCACGAGCCGATCTTAAGCAAAGAGAAGACAGGAACTAAAACTGATGAAGAGTGGGGAAATTACTCAACCGAAAGACGGTGCTACCATCATAAAATTCATCGACAAAAGTTTATTTGAACATGTTTCTTCCTACACCAATGCATATGATTTGTGGGAGAAACTGAATCGATGATTCAAAAGAAGACACCACGCAATAAAGCGTTCCTAGTCAGACAACTGGTCAAGCTTGAGTACAAAGATGGCCAAAGCATGATCGAGCACTTGAGTAACTTCAAAGGGCTCGTCAACAAGTTATCCAAGGCGTCAATGACGATTGATGAAGAACTACAAGCATTGTTGCTACTCAGTTCTCTTCCTGAGAGCTGGGAGACATTGGTGGTCACCCTCAGGAACTCAACCCCGATGGGAAAATTACATTAGACACGGTCACTGACAGTCTCATGAATGAAGAGGCTAGGAGAAAAGAGCGTGGCCTCTCCACAGTGCAGACCGAGGAAAATGTTGCTGAAAATCGCAGTAGGAACGAGGAATATCCCAAAGGTCAAGGACGTAAGGGCAACCGATCCAGGGGGAGATCCAAGTCGAGAAGCCGATTCACATGTTATTACTATGGAAAGCCGGCCACAAGAAATCCGAATGCCGTAAGTTCATTCGAGATCAAAAAGCAGGCGATGTCAGTCAAGATAAGGCCGAGAAAAGATCAACAACCGCAGTGGTCGCCAGGGAGGATGGAGAGGTTTTTATCACCAAAATTGATGAGACATTAAACATAGCCCTTGGAGATTGCACATGGATAATTGACTCTGGAGCATCCTTCCATGTTTCCCCAAATCAAGCACTATTCTCAAACTACCGAAGCGGTGACTTTGGCATAGTGAGGATGGGAAACGAAGGAAGAAGTAAGATCATTGGCAAAGGAGACGTCGAGATGTTGACCAGAGGCATTAAGTGAAGGTTATGATGGTGTAGGTGGAGTAGGTGAAGTAGGTGAAGTGGGTGGAGTAGGTGGAGTAGGCGAAGTGGGTGGAGTTGGTGAGAAAAACTAACAAAACTCCCCCTTCGAACAACTCGGGACCACTACTCCAGCTCCATCACAACACCTTTCGAACTTAGTGACCGGAACGACCTTGGTCATCATGTCTGACCAGTTTCATCAGTGTGAACCTTCTTGAGATATACTAGCTTCTTCTCGATCACATCCGGATCCAATGATATCGAACTTCAATATGCTTTGTCCGAGAATGATAAGTTGGATTCTTAGCTAGGTGAATAGCGCTTTGATTGTCACATAGAAGCATAGCGTTCTTGTTCAAGGCCAAGTTCTTGCACGAAACCTTGCATCCATAACATCTCTTTGCACGCTTTGTAGCGGCAATGTACTCTGCCTCGGTGGTTGACAAAGCGACACATTTCTGAAGTCTACCTCAGGTTACCTGATTACCTTTGCAGGGGGAGCTGTTTCATGGCAGTCAAGACTTCAGAAATGTGTTGCTTTGTCAACCACGAGGCAGAGTACATTGCCGCTACAGAAGCGTGCAAAGAGATGTTATGGATGCAAGGTTTCATGCAAGAACTTGGCCTTGAACAAGAACGCTATGAGCTTCTATGTGACAATCAAAGCGCTATTCACCTAGCTAAGAATCCAACTTATTATTCTCGGACAAGCATATTGAAGTTCGATATCATTGGATCCGGGATGTGATCGAGAAGAAGCTAGTATATCTCAAGAAGGTTCACATGATGATAACTGGTCAGACATGATAACCAAGGTCGTTCCGGTCACTAAGTTCGAAAGGTGTTGTGATGGAGCTGGAGTAGTGGTCCCGAGTTGTTCGAAGTGGGAGTTTTGTTAGTTTTTCTCACCAACTCCACCCACTTCACCTACTCCACCTACTCCACCTACTCCACCCACTTCACCTACTCCACCTACTCCACCTACACCATCATAACCTTCACTTAATGCCTATAAATAGCCATGTAACAAGGCCATTTGAGATCATCCAACTCTTCATACAACAAGAAGAAGAGAGAGTTGAGAGCAATCTGCACTAAGTGCAAAGAGAGAAAATAGAGAGGAAAAATTAGGAGATATTTTTCTAGTTCCTATTATCTATATGTTTCCACATTATTTGTGAGAGAGAGAATCCTCGATATTAATCCGAAGAAGGTTAATACTTTGTAATCCCATTATCATTATAGTGGAAGGATTGGATCGGTGTTTCGATCCCGAGGTTTTTACCCTTCACATTGGAGGGTTTTCCTCGTTAAAAATATCGTGTCTCATCTCCGTTAATTACTCGGGTATCTTTTTTGTTTATCTTTCTTGTCTCCATCTCGCACCGTATTTTTCCCAACATAATTAGACCACGTCACAATAAGAGATCAGTCTATAGTCACTAGGTGCACTGAGATTATCTTTTTTGGGGATAACAGAGATGGTTATACAATTGAGTTGCTTCAGAAGCTTACTAAAAAAGAAGAAACCTAGAACTGCTTTTATCACCAACAAACCAACAATGTTGCACGTCTCCTTCACGAAGAAGCAATTGAAGCCATCAGACCCAAGAGCATTAGAATCAGGAATAGAGAAGATTGCATGGAAATACTTACTAATTCTATCTGTGGGCCTTCAACCAGTGACCAGCTAATGTGCCTAAAAAAACTCCTTCAGTTGCTTCAATTTTCTTCACTAATGAGAGAACTATTAATCATATCAGATTGCTGGTTCCCCAGCTCAATCTTCATTCCTTGTGGGCCAACTCCACTCTACTAGAGATATTTGAGAAATCTTAGCCATTGAGGGCCTTTAGAGGTCGCTTCACACTCTTCATCTTGTTAAACAAACTAAAACATATAGCTTCCTTGGCAGCTATCCCTCCATGCCTCCTCAACTATATCCTTGAGCTTGTGGTGAGAACTCCAAGTTTTACAATACTTATATGGTTTTGGGCTGTAATTAACATCGGCTCAGATATAGACCACTGCAAGGCAATGGTTAAAAACATTTGTCGCCTAGGTCTGAGTATGTGAGTAAACCTGAGATCTGTTGACAATCATAGTATCACTATCAAGCTTTGACCAAGCGAAGTCACCAACTTCGTGTTTATGGTACCAAGTATGGTAGTAACTTTTCAGATCCTCAATCCATGTTTCGAATACAACTTCTAAACTCAGTAACATCAGCCCCAAGAGGACCTCTCCTTCCAGCCCTTTCTTCCCTTCCTTTAGTAGCAGTAATATCGCCTAAAGGAACCCATGGCTTGGAAATACTCACACTGATTTGGTTATGTACTCTATTATTTGCCTCATTTGAAGAATTACCAAACGGAACATCAAAAGATTCAAAACATCGGTTCGTATTGTTCGGCTGTTGTACTTGACATTGATTTCTCCTTAACCCACTTTCTTATTGCAAGATGCGTACCAAGGTTTTGAAGTCCTCTCATATAAATGCCGGGAGGAACTTCTGTTGATCTTTCCAGGTTGCTTGTGGAACTCATATTGAAGGGGTTCTTGCACCTGTTAGAGAGTGAAGCCCCAATCAACAGATAAGCTGATGAATATATATGAAAGATTCTATGGATTGTATGAGGCTAAGACGATAAACCATAAAGGAATATTACATTTTATATTTTGATGCACACGAGCATTTGAATACAATACCGCAGATGTCTAGGCCGACATTATTCCAATTGTTTATAAGAGCAGTAGACAGATGCATCCTCGAGATCCCACCAGACAGGACCAATAACTCTTCAAATAATGTAGCAGTGCAGAGCAGGCAGCTCATATAATAGTTTTATTTCCATGTGACCACTGATCATGGAAGGTGCACGTCCGATTCATATGATATGGGATGAACTCGTTAGCTGAAGATGAATCGCTAGGGTTCAACTGTTGCGTGTTCCCTTGAAGACAGCAAACCATTATAAAATTGGTGTAACACCCGGATTTTCTAACTTTTATTAGGTCAATTTTTTACAATTCATATTTATATTGATAAGCAGCGGAAACAAAACCTAATCCGGAGTATTATGCCACACTCGCAAAAGAACGAGTGTGAAGCCTAAACAATTAACTAAATAACCAATCATTAGTTGACAGAAAAACCAATGTCCATAATAACAATTTCTTAAAAATGCACAAGTCCTAAAGCCTAAAATAAAATTCAATAACAAATAACTAGCCTATGTGGAGTCGCCTTTCCCAACCCCAAGGACTTCATCAGTACCTGTGGTGAAATCCAAACAAACATTGAAAGAGTCACGATAAAGTCAGAAAAACTGAGTAAGCTACCACTTCACTACGTAAAAATCATTTTCTCTTTAGAATCATTTTTAACAATATAACCACACAAACATACAACACATCTCAACAATATAACACACACAACAAAATTATCAACTGTAAAATACTTTACATTGGATTTTTAGTAACCCAAAAATATATTAGTCAAATATTTTAATTATCTTCCTTGTCCCAACACGCAGCCAGGACAAAACAACCATTCTTCACTTTGGGTACACACGCAGCTGTAACCGAACCCCAACACGCAGCCGGGAATCCAACTTGCCACTAAATCCTTAAGTGTGCACACCCCCCAATAGTTCAAAGGACTAAGGAGTAGATCTAGGGCTAACTGTGTCCTAGTGCGGCCCACAGTATCTCAAACTTATGCGTCCTATGAGCGGCCCGCATTTATCATCTCATTCATGTGTCCTAATGCGGCCCACATGCACCATGGTTTTCTCCTCTTAAATTCTTTTATTCGTTATTATTCTTTACATAATCTCATCAAAATCCACATATTTCACCATAAATAAATTATGATATCATCTTCATTGAATAAATAATTCAATTTTCACAAAATCATTTAGTTAACGATTTCACACAATATCAGTTGATCTCATAAATAAACTCATAACAATTTTCCATCAATATCTTTTAGAAAATATATTTAAATAACCCATGATATCCATTATAAATAAATCACACACATAAGAAATGAAATATCACTAAACACTTAACACTTCAATCTCAAAACAATGATCACACACAAATTCACATCCACGTGAAAATTCATTATTATAAATATAATAAAAATTAGTGAACGTAGTAACTTACTTGATTTAGCAACGATTTACAACAACAAGCACGAAATCTATTAATGTTGTCTTTCACAAATTCGGAGCTCTGCTACCTACGCGCCGTGGATTACGTAGGAAGAAAACTGACTTATCTCTCCATCTACTTTACCCTTTGTGTGTGAGTTGACAGGCTGGATCTTCTTCTAACTATTTTTTTTATTTTTGTTAGGCTTATAGAGAAAAGAAATGAGGCGTATACTATGTTTTTTCTGTTTGTGCCTATGTAAGTGATGGAAGGTAGGGATAAATGATGTATATATTTGGTTTTATTGTTGTGTAAACCGAGAGAAATAAAAAGCAATATGTTGTGTGAATCATAAAAGGATGTAAGAGAGAGAGAGCTGGCCGAAGGAAGATGAGAAAGATAGAAACTAAATTGGATGATTAAGATGAGTAGGACGGCAACCCTTATATAGCCGATCAGGGAAATCTAAAAAGTGAGGAATGCGAACCGGAAGGAAACCCAAGAGAAAAAGAATACCAACCAATGATCACTAAAGTGAATTAAATTGCTTAGTTAAATTAAAGAAAACAAGGGTTGGGAAATATGAAAGGTAATTCATTCATTAGTAAAGTAGGAAATATGAATAGTTAGAACTAGTTTATTAATAAAATCAGAAAAACTCAAAGGATGAAACCGATGGATTAAAACTAACTTATTTAGTATAGTTCAATTGAAGTAGTATTAAATCGTAACATATAATATTATAACTCCATTATAAACAAATAAATATGCTAAAATTTAGATATACACAAGGATAATTGTTATGACATTAAAAATCAAACCGATTTACTTTTAAAACATGTTATTCTATTAACACGAATTATCTTTATTATATAGTACGCTCGTAAATTATAGTATAATACCATAAACTACTATTCAAATTGCTCGTGAACTAATATATACTCATAAACTATATAAAATATGTATTTTAATCAACGGCACTATTTGAATAATATCATTACTATAATAAATAAATGCACTAAATAATAGAAAATACACATGGATCATATTATGACATCAAAATCATAACTGACTTATTTTCAAAACGGATTATTTATAATACGAACCATCTTTATTAAATGCTATAATGTGCTTGTAAATAATATAACGTACTTATAAACTATATAATATACTTGTAATCTATATAATATAAATGTAAACTTTATAATATATTGATTTTAAAATTTAGGGGTTTCAATTGGAGTTTGCAGATATGATTCTGAAGCTGATCGTATATGGTGATAATAATTCCAGTGTATGTGAGCAAGGATACAACTCAATCGTGCAACCCCTTGGTTGACGCATTTGTTGAATAAACTATCCTGATTAAATGCAAATGGGACAGAGAAGTCATACTGAAACGTGGAGCCAGAGCATAACTTTCAGCCAAGCCAGCTATTCTTCTTCACCACGCTGCATATATATACCACCCCTAATGGTTCATTCAACAATCATTCATCTGAGACTCCAAGAAGAAAAAACATCTCACAGAGAAAAGAAAACCAGTCCTTCCGAATAGGAAAACAAGAAATGGCTTACCACACTCGATCAAACAGTCTTCCATCTTCATCTCACCCATTGGATTTGAGCATCGAGGATCATCTCTCTAGGATTCAATCCTCTTCTTCAGCATCATCATCATCATCACAAATTTGCCAAAACCTGTCCACAGTAAAAGACCTATATGAGCAGATCTACGACTTGATCAGGTTACCACTCAACCAACAAGTCCTCTGCAACGAGGCTTACCACCAAGGAGTTAACGAGATTCTAGAAGGTTCTCTCTCCCTGTTGGATGTTTGTGACACCACAAAAGACATTGTATCTCAGATGAAGGAACTGATTCTAGATCTAGAATCCACACTCAGGAGGAGGAGTGGAGCCTCAAACGATCTAGATGCTTACAAGGTCTCAAGGAAGAAAATTATCAAGCAGGTCTCCAAGTGCACTACAAACCTACACAAGTCAAAGAAAATTTTGTCGAAAAAAGATTCCAACCTTGTATCGACTGTGAGAATGGCGAAAGAAGTCGAATCAATCTGTCTATCGGTGCTCAAGTCAGTTCTTTTCTTCATGAGTGGATCAAAGGCGAGATCAGATGGCAACAGTTGGTCTTTGGTGACAAATATGATGAAGTCGAACCGAGTAACTTGTGATTCAAGAATGGAGACCAGTGAAGTGGAGAAGATCGATCAAGCCTTGAATGCTAAGTCGGATGCAAAGGATGTACATGATTTGCAAAAGCAGCTAGAGACACTGGAGAGTACCATCTTCGAAATTGAAGATGGTCTTGAATCAGTCTCGAAGTATCTTGTTAAGATGAGGGTTTCTCTTCTGAATGTATTCACCCACTAAATGTGGATATAAAAAGATTATGTGTAGATAGACATTTTTGTACATAGTCAATACAAACAAAAGAAATGATTAAACATACATATCTTTCGCTGGTATATACATGTCTCCAACATCTACTGCTTACTTTTACCTTGAGGTACAGAATACTTTAGATGTTCAATTACCACTCATCCAGCCTAGTTTAATAATCACAGTAAATATGATAAATTTACCTAGATCACCACTAAAATTTACCTCTTGTGTGGTAATAAAGCTTTACTACCACCGATAAAAGATTTTTACATGGGGATCCATCAATTCTGGATAAGCACAACCAGGACATACAGGAGTTGAATCCTACAATCGGGCTCTCTGATATGAGTTGAGCTGTTTTTATTCCA
Organism: Limonium bicolor; assembly: GCA_023374045.1. Lineage (NCBI taxonomy): Eukaryota > Viridiplantae > Streptophyta > Magnoliopsida > Caryophyllales > Plumbaginaceae > Limonium > Limonium bicolor. Next base: position 285,106,227 of record CM041776.1, read on the forward strand.
CTTGTCTTTGAAACAACAGACATTGAGATCTACCTTCATTATTTTATATATGCGTTTAGCCGAAGTGATGACCATTAATCTATACCAGAAAACGTGTTTAAAAATGGATTATCATTTATTAAAAGGATTCAGATCTAATCACACTTTGCAGACAACTGCATTAATAAATCTGACAGTCCGAGTCACAATTGATTAAGTAGCAAGTCACTCATTCATACCTCTGCCATGATGAGTTAATCTTCTCTGGCATCTTAGGCAGTTTTTGCCGCCATCTGTAAAAAAGAAATTCACACGTAGCTTCTAAAAGTTAGAACCCTCGTTTGAGATGCAGCTTCTGCCCCTCAATATATACAGCTCCGCGTACTGTCAGCTACAAGTTGGAAACTGCAGCGTGCATTATTACTTTTATATCCAGGCGATGACCATGTATTTAATATGACACGTGGTCTTTAATTTTGATCATTTGCAGATAATGCACAGATCCTTAAGAGAATTATAAACAAAAAGAAAGGAAAACATAGTAATCTCATCTTGTTAAACAACTTAAACATATAGCTTCCCTGGTAGGGCCTTTAGAGGTTACTTCAGACTTGTTATCTTGTTAAACAACTTAAACATCTTGGTAGTTACCACTTCACGCCTCCTCAACTATATCCTTGAACTTGTGGTGAGAGAACTTCACATCTTACAATACTTGAATGGTTCTACAATTAACCTCTGCTTGAATATAGCCCATTGCAAGATATATAATGGCGGCGGCTGTAGCTAGCCTGAGTCTTTGAAACATGAGAACCGTTGATCTTTTATGGACACTCTATCAAGCTCTGACCACACAATGTCACCAAGTTCATTTTTTATGGCACCAAGTGCGGTAGTAACTTGTATACTTCAGACCCTCAATTCCCGTGCTTGAATAAATTTTCTGATGATAACAGCGTTCTTAAAGGCTTCAGAATGTCAAATACATTTCTTTTCTAGAGGATACCACAAATAAATGATATGGAACTTTACCTTTTGTTGTTGGGCGCATATTAATGGGTTTTACCAGTTAGTTAGGATTGAAACCCCAACAAACAGGATATGATGAGGAATATTTTAGAGTCAATGGATGGTATGACGGTAAAGAACATCAGACTATAATCGAAATCTTACAGTTAATATCATGGCACACGAGCATTTATTACAATACTGCAGATGACTTGGCTGTCATTGTTCCAGTTGTTTCTGGGGCAGTGGATAGATGCATATTAGAGGTCTCACCAGACAGGACCAACAACTTTTCACATGATACAGTGTGAAGCAGACAGCTCATATTATCTTTTTATATCCATAAGACCGCTGATCAAGGAAGGTGCACGTCCAGTTCATATATTTACTAAACTCATTTGAGATGCTCCCAATGTGGTATGACACCCAACAGATTATCCTGCCGTCAAATATGATATATGGCATGATCTGAAGATATAATGGCTACGCTGTTCATATTCTGCATGTTCCCTTGAAAGTAACAAACAGATTATGATACTTAATTTTGCAGATTATGGTTCCGAAGCTGATGATCTCGTTGAGGATAATAATTCAGATGCCAGTGAGCAAGGATACAACTCAATCGTGCAACCCCTTAAATTATGATGAAAATAGCAATTTGGGAGACAGAGCTATATTAAATGTGGATCCAGAGCATGACTTGCAAGGCCAGCTATTCTTCTTCACCCTGAGTAATATATATACAACTCCAAAGGGTCCATACAAACATCATTCATCCAAGACTCCAAGAAGAAAGCAGATCTCACAAAGAAAAAAACTTTTCAGTCTTTGGCCGAATTAAAATGGCTTACCACACTCGATCAAACAGTCTTCCATCTAATTCTCACCCATTGGATTTGAGCATCGAGGATCAGCTCTCTAGGATTCAATCCTCTTCTCCAGCATCAGTATCCTCAACTATTTGTCAAAACCTGTTCACAGTAAAAGGCCTTTATGAGCAGGTCTACGACTTGATCAGGTTACCACTTAACCAACAAGTTCTTTGCAACGAGGCTCACCACCAAGGAGTTAACGAGATTCTAGACGGTTCTCTATCCCTCTTGGATGTGTGTGACACAACAAAAGATGTCGTGTCTCAAATGAAGGAGATGATACTAGATCTTGAATCCTCACTTAGGAGGAGGAGCGGATCCTCAAATGATCTTGACGCCTACAAGGTCTCAAGGAAGAAAATCATCAAACATGTCTCCAAGTGCATTGCGAGCCTAAACAAATCAAAGAAAATGGGATTGAAAAAGGATTCAGCCCTTGTATCCACTGTGAGAATGGCGAAAGATGTAGAATCAATTTGTCTATCAGTGCTCCAGTCAATTCTCGTCTTCATGAGCGGATCAAAGGCGATATCAGATTGCCACAGCTGGTCACTGATGACAAAAATGATGAAGTCAAACCGAGTAACTTGTGATTCAAAAGTCGAGACCAATGAGGTGGAGAAGATTGATCAAGCCTTGTTCACCAAATCAGATGCCAAAGAAGATTTGCAAAAGAAACTGGAGTCACTGGAGAGTACCATCTTAGAAATCGAGGAGGGTCTCAACTCAGTCTCTAAATATCTTGTTAAAATGAGGGTTTCCCTTCTAAATGTACTCACCCACTAGATGTGGGTACAATCAATTTTGAGTAGAAAGATACTTTTGTACATTAGTCAGTACAAACAAAAGAATTGATCGAATATACACATCTGACATTGGTATACACATGTCTCCTACGTCTGCTGCTGCTTGAAATTTACCTTGCTCATTTACCCGTATAATTACCTCTTGTGTGATACTAGGGTCAACAAGAAAAGATATTTACATGGGCATCCATCAATTACTAGATAAGCACATCCACGACATATAGGAGTTGAATTATACAATCCAGCTCTCTAATATGAGTTGAGCTGTTTTTATTCCACCTGTCCTTGGAACAGCAGACAATGAGATCCAACTTCATTATTTTATATATACCAAATTTTACCCATTAATGTCTACAACAAAACAGTGCGTAAATATGCTTATCATTAAGTAGCAACTGCACTCATTACTCTGACAATCAAAGTAAGGAACCATTAAGTAGCAAGTCACACGTACCTTCAAAAGTCTGAACCTTCGCTGGAGATCCAGCCTCTGCTCCCACAGCATATACAGAGTCCGCGTACTGTGAGCTTGAAGTTTGAAAAAACTGCAGTGTCATTGTTGCTTCTTAATCCAAACATTTAATATTGCACGTGGTCTTTGCTTATAACAGAGAATTATAACAAAGAGAACTAGAAACAGAAACAGAGTAGTCATCAACTAGATGTAGTATACCTTCTCCTCTTTTGTCCGACGGTTCAGTCCACATTCCGTGTCTGCACTCTCACTTGAATTGAACCTAAAATTTTATATTAACAAAGAGCAGGCAAAACAAAGGACCTCGAACACAGCTCATCTAAAGGTCGGTCAGTTCACTTCGGAAGAAGAGCTGGTCAGTGAAGCTATGTTGAATTGCTGATGTTATTCTACACTGATTTCAGTAACTTCTAATCCTGGTTTCACTTTTCTTAACTCTATACCATAATAAGAAGATCAAGTACTGAACCTACGGGAAGGCTTTTAACATTCTTCAATGTCGGTAAACGAGACAGTTCTTCACCAGCAAATGGCAAAATTCTACGAGGAGGATGTTACAGTAATATATAGCCAAAGAACTAAAAGTGAAAGGGGTTGCTTGTTAGTATTAGCTATTCAGCAGCTACTTTCATCAAACTTTCAGCAAGGATACTATACCGCAATCAGATTGGTTAGGAGATATCTGGAACCCAATTGAACCAGAAGGGCCGAAATAAACTGCCCCCATGGAAGATGTTTCAGAAAGCATGATAAGCAGAGAGCTTGTTGCTGCACATAGGTCGGATTTGAATGCATTACCACTATCTCTCAGTAAATTTGATAGCAAAAACTACACATCAGATCTCAAGAATAATATTGTCCACTTCTCAAGGAAATTTCAGAGCAATACTATTACTTCTACGTAAGAACAATTGTAATGATCTTTTCACCAGTATGCCATTTCTGCGATACTAGTCACAATTTGAAAGAACAAGATGTCATTAGGGTCCATGGGTGAAAGGTCACCGTCATGAACCAACTCAGCGTTTCTTTTATACCTGAGGCAGGCAACTATTGCCAGCTGATTCCTTTACAATAATGGTTCTGTTAAGTGTTAACATTGTCTTGATTAGAGGCAGGCAACTATTCCCTTTCCCTGAATCCCAGAAACAAACGCCCCCTTAGAACTTTTGTTCATACCCAGTAGCTAGGGGCACAGTACTAAACAATCATCAGGAATCTGAGCTTCCAGGCTGTCTTCTATAACTTAAGCATGTGGCGCATGTAAAATCCAAGCAAAAGCAGAAACTGGTGTTCAAAAGTAGATTAAGTCTCAAATATCAACGAAGAGAGAGTTCCTCGTACATGATTCACAACTTTCTATAGAGTTTCTCTTACATATCTTCACGCAAACTTGGTAAATTCTAACTAGTTTCAAACTGGACACACTCCCTCGATTCTTTCTTTCTTGCATTCTTTTTCGGTGAAAGTTCATTGGTTCTTGCTAGATCTTTGTGGTTTATGTCTTTATAAGTCCTTTTTCTAATCGAATGTAATTACATCTTTCGGATCAGGCATTGATGTTATTATATCATTTTTATTTAAGCTAAACAAACAGATCTAGGCTCGCTCATACTATAGTAATAGAGGAATTGACCTTTTGTAGCCGCCAAAGGTCCGCTCAAGTCACTGAACGACGCCTACAGCCCTCTTGGCCCTTCCTTCCTTCAGGAACCCTCGTCCTCCGGTTATATTGCCTCTCCCCGCAGCCACCCTTGTCAACGATCCTGTCCTTCCCCATCCTTAGTTATTCCTCTCCGATTTCCTTTCTCATCTTCACCGCCACATCCTTTCTGGTTTCTTCATCTCAGAACCCTGGTGGTGAACGAGGAACATAAGTGCACCTCTCTTCAATTCTTTTTCTACGCCTCTTCTGTTTCTTTCTCTTCAAATTCCAACCGGTAAACGCATGATACACCTCCTCGTTTACAACTCTAACTGGCGAACAGAACATACATGTTCTGCGCCTATCTTAGTTCTTTCTTGTATCGGCACCTCTACAAGATAAAACTAGCGATCGAGAAAAATATACTCAGCCAATCTTACTCCCTTCTGTGTTTGAACTGCTGCATCTTGCTTGCCAGATTCCAAGGTAAGGTTTCGCTTGCTCTTTAGATTTTCGTTTCACATCTACCCCTTCTGGATTCGAAAGCTAAACCAACCTAGCCTTACTTCTACATTCTTCTTCTCTTTGCAAGTTGTTAGAACTGAAATCTGAGAGGGAAAAAAAACCAAGTGGTGCTCTACTTTGGTCTAAATCGAAATCAGGATAAATGTCCTATATTTCTCTACGAATTCGTTTCTAACTTACACCAAAACCAAACCCTAACTTCTTCTCATCTTTGTTTTCTGTCCTTCGAAGCTGGAAACGCCAGAAGGCTGTTAACTTGGCCACAACTCAAATTGGAGCTCAGCCAAAAACCCAATTGGTTCTAAGGCTTGAAGTGGTGAGAAATCTATGATCTCTATGATTTCGAAATTTAATTTCTGAAATACTGACTAACCATAATTGCTTGTTGGTTGTGTGTTTCGGTGAATGTGAAAATGGTTAGTGCTGATAGAAACGTGGATAGTGATTTTGGTATTTGTTGTGTTGACTGCTGATTTTGGGTTAATTAAGGGGTTGATTAAAAAGCCTGAACCGGCTAGTTAAAAATTGCAGGGTTTCGTATAATTGTAAACGGGAGATGTTAATATCATTTTGAGTAAACTAGAATAAGTTAGTGTTTTAAGGTTAGTTAGACGTAAACATTAATGTTAAGTCAATGTTTTTAGAGTTTAAGAATCTTACAGATTGGTGGAGGATAAAACTACCGGTAATGGTTTCATGAATTAATTGATAAATAGGAAATAAATTAAGAAGTTATCGGTCGTTGCTAAGTTGTTAAACTGCGTTTGTTAAATAAAAAAAATGGTGATAAATTTGAGTATTTAATGTACAGTTTTCGATAGTATTATGGTGTTAATAGGAATGATATAATATGTTCTATTAGAATAAAGTAGTTCATTAATAACTAACAAGTTTGTTAGATTATAGTATAATGTACAATGATATTAAGTATGTGAGATGTAAATTGGTAAATTGCCAAAATGAATGATACAGTTATTAGGTTACAATTATTAATTAATAAGTTAGGTGATATTATTGTGGTGTTTAAAATGGTAGAATAATAGGTCACGGTAGGATTAAATTAAATGAGTCTGGTTAGTATTAATTGAGAAAAATCTAGTTATTTGTATATATAGTTCTATATTGTTTTGTTATCTTCTTACTGAGTTTGGATTGATTAATATTTAAGGATGTATTTACTTACTTATACATGGACTAACCTAACTTCTTAATGTGTTAGTTAGCATGTTAACATGTTGTGAAAAGAGACAACCTTTATCTAAACAAACAGAAGGCTCGCTCATACTATAGTAATAGAGGAATTGACCTTTTGTAGCCGCCAAAGGTCCGCTCAAGTCACTCTGATCTGACATTATTGAACGGCGCCCTACAGCCCTCTTGGCCCTTCCTTCCTTCAGGAACCCTCGCCCCTCCGCTTATATTGCGTCTCCCCGCAACCACCCTTGTCAACGATCCCGTCCTTCCCCATCCTTAATTATTCCTCTCCGATTTCTTGTATCTACTCTTCACTTGTCATTAGGCATCTCACCCTTTACCGTTGTTCATATCAAATATCATTAATGGCTTTAGCGAATTGCTTCTTCCAGTTATCATCAGTTTCTCGTTTCACTTCCCTCCACTTTCAAAAATCCAATCCGCTCCCGAATCCCAACCCAGTGCAAACACAACTTCCTCTATCTTGTCGCTGTGCTGATTCCGCTGCATCCTCATCTTCCTCCTCTTCCCCTTTCACCGAGAAGCATTCCCGTGAGAGATACTGCCGAGATTCATGGGTATATCAGCAGGGTCACACTCATCTTCTTTCTCAAGTCCAACTCGGACCACTAGATTCTCCTTCTCCGCCTGACCAAGACACGGAATCTATTAGGCGGGATGATATTTCTTTGCAGCTCCCTGAGTTGAGGAATCTACTCCATGTCTTGAGAGAGAAAAGGAAGCTCCGGCAGAATGAGGACCACCCTGGGAATGTGTTGTTAGTTGGTACTGGGCCCGGTGATGTTGACCTCCTCACTCTTAAAGCTCTGAAGGCCATCCAATCAGCGGATCTTCTACTGTATGACAGGTTGGTCTCGCATGAAGTGCTGGAGTTGGCGGGTGCCAGTGCTCGCCTTTTATATGTAGGGAAGACGGCTGGCTACCACAGCAGGACCCAGGTTGGGAGATTAGCTGCACCTGGTTGCCTTTTTACTTCCAGCGTGTAACTCGGTTGCTGCTTCTTTAGTCGTATTATTGTAATTGCTTATGTATTGCAATGTTTTTCGTAAGCAGGAGGAGATTCACGAGTTGCTTTTGAGTTTTGCCGAGGCTGGTGCTACCGTGGTTCGACTCAAAGGCGGAGATCCCCTGGTAAGTTTTGAAGGGTGAAGCAATTTTATGTTGTGGTTTTGTTCATTATTTGGAGTCTGAAAACTTAGAAGTTTTGATGCTGGTAAGGTGTTGAAAGGGTCTGATCTTCTGTTAGGAATTGCTGCATTATTATACATATTGGCAGACTGACATTTTGATCTATTAGTTGGAATTCTAATTCTACATTTCAGTCTATTAAATTTGTTTGCTACTGTAGGTATTTGGGAGGGGTGGAGAGGAAATGGATTTCCTACAGCAGCAGGGAATTCAAGTGAAAGTTATCCCTGGTAAGGCACCATCTTTGTCTGTGTCCTGTTTATACTTCCGATATGTTAGATTGATAGTCATCCAAATGTATTTCTACTTCAAGTCAGTCTTGTGTAAACTGTGCTTAGTTTATTTGATCTTCCTACTCCAGTTTTGTACATGTATGGTCGTATGAGATATTGAATCAAATGGTAGATCTTAAATGGATGCCTACATTTTTACATGTGCATAAAATATGCACTCTGGTAGTTGAGGGGCATCATGCTATCTTTACTTATATGTCACTTACACGTCATACTGTGAATTTTGTCATAACCTTGGTATATTAGCAGATGAACCACACTTCTCCTCTGGAGGATAGATGGGGCTATTCGGATGGAACTTTTCTTGTTTAACACTATGCAAATAGGTGAAGATTTTCCTTATTTGATTGAGTCAGTCACGTTGCTACATTGCTCAAATATTGTGAGTGCAAAGTGACAGTAATCTGAGTGAGCTTGAAGCACAAGATGGCTGCTTTATTCAACACGCAGGGAGCATCACTTATTAGTATCCATCAAACGAGCATTGTGCTAGAAACATTTTTTTTTTCAACTTCATGGCTGAAGACTTGAATTCAAAGATTTTCTTCTCAAAACATGATATAACTCAAACTTGCATTAATTATACGCTATAACTGGGTCAGTGTTGAGAGCTGAAGTGAAGGTTATCCCAAAGAACTAAAGTTAGCTCACTCATTGAACCACGTACTATATTTGGCAATTGCAGGTATAACTGCTGCCTCAGGGATTGCAGCTGAGTTGGGAATACCTTACACACAGAGGAATTGCCAACAGTGTTAGATTTCTTACTGGGCATTCAAGGAAAGGCGGGAGTGATCCTTATTTGTATCAAAGAGTCAGCGACTCAGATTCCACCTTAGTTGTATATATGGGCTTGTCAACTCTTTCATCTCTTGTGCAAAAATTGACACAACATGGGTTGGCACCTGATACACCTTCTGTTGCAGTAGAGAGAGGGACTACTCCCCAACAACGCACGGTTTGTACACCTTCTTTTTTGCACATCTACTCTTTGGTTTGGATACTAAGCAACATCGTTGAGTGTGGCAAATTTTGAGAAATTTGCATGGTTCACAATGTAACAGGTATTTGCAGAATTGAAAGATCTAGCTGGTAATACTTCCATGGCTGGGTTAGTATCGCCTACGCTCATTATTATTGGAAAGGTTGTTTCACTATCTCCATTGTGGTCGTCTTCTTGCTTGGAAGCAGTGCTGGTGGTGATAAATAGACTTTGCATATTCATGTATGAGAGCTGTTGAATGGTGGTAGTGGGATTGTGGATATCTTGCAAGAGATTGATTACTGGATATAATACCTAATTGGTTATTGAGATGGGATTGGCTGGCATTTGGATTAAATTGCTTCTAGAATAATAAATAGAGATGAAAGGGTGTTTTGCTCTGGTGCGTATATCTATGGAAGAAATTAAACATCTCTCCAGTTTACATTGAAGATCATATAGAGATGGGTACTCAATTGTAGAATACTTGAAGATCAACAGGGCTTGTAAATGTGTGACCCTCAGACTGGGGACTCCAACCTCTTTTTGACTTTTGTTGTTGGTGCTTGCGGTGTGTTGAGTTGGGATTTCCGATGAAACATCTTCACTTGGAAACAGCATTTGCAAATCATCTACCCGAGGAAAGTAAAATGATCACAAAATTATGCTCGACACAGTAAAGGCTATGGTGCTATACATCAACATTAGATTAAAGAGGGAGGATCATTCAGCCTTTACTCCATAAACTTGCACAGACAAAGAATTATTGTACATAATCTGCTGGGGACTTCTTTTCAATACAACTTACCTATAAACTAATGTTTTTTTTTTCTGAAACAATTTAGGAGCATAAAAGATCATAACATAACAAAGAACTCCACTCAAGCCATCCTATTCTATGCTTACTCTTAACCTATGGATAACTACAAATTCCCCATCCTTGCCACAACCTGCAACAAAAGAAACTAAAACCTAGAGAAAGAAACAAGTGTTTGTACAATTCAACACAGTGTCATGGTATTTTCTAAAAATCATGTCCCGAATGTTTGTTGCTTCCAACAGAACTTCTTGAATGATTTCGTGACACCTGGAGGGTGAGTTTAATAGTCTGTTGCCTAGTGCTTTGCAAATTTCAACACTCCTCTAGATCAGCATCGCAAGTTAACAAAACCCTCCGAGTCTTCGTCCAAGTACTTGATATGAAATCCTCCTGGATCTCCGATATTATATCTCCTCACAATTTCTTGTTCAAGTTCTGTGAATCCCCATCCCTTACCCATCCTAAACCTTATTTTCTCATCTCATATGTCACTTTCACTCTCCAAGCATCATCAACAACAACACACATTTGTTGTGAGCTATTACCATTATTTGGTAGGTGTTGTCGTACTTGTACTTCTGCAGTATCATGACCACCTCTGCGAGTGTCATCTGGCTATATCTTGGGACCAACTTGATTGCTTCCTGCTCCAGAGGAACAAGTTTAGCATCGCTCCTTGCTCGTTTTAGTGTGCAGGCATCCAAGTTATTGCCATGTAATGCTTCCTTGCTCTCACCACTGTTGTTGTTCTAGTACCAGGTTGTTGTTGCTTTGGCAACCAGATGAGCAGCACTGGCTTGAACTGGAGCTTTGACTGTATGATGAGGAAGGGGATCTAGGTGCAGCGGAGCAGGGACTAAGATGCTGATGCTTCCCTCCCGTTCCATGGGCCGGTGGCGGTCCTGAGGGAACAACACGATAGACTTCTTTTGTAGGAGAAGATGGGTCACAGTCCAATGCATTTAGGGGAGGCAAGATCTGGAAATGTTGAGGAAAAGGAACCTATCTGAAATGAACCAGAGGTGGCCCCCTGGACAGAGTCCATCACTACTTGGAGTTTCTGTAACGAATGACCCACTTTCTTAATTTTTCTTGATGGCCAGCGTTTGATCCTATGCTGTCTGCAGATCCTCTTTAGTGTTGTTGGGCAAACTAAAATACAAGAGGATTCATCAAACAACATGCTTGAAGTTTCATTCAAGAAAAATCATTCTTTTTTTGCATAGTATACTCCTAACTGAAAAATATATTAAATGAACTATGTGCTTACCACCAATGCTCTTGGCTGCATCTTTAAGGCTCCCAGCAAAGTGATGACGAAGAACTTCCATAGTAATAACTTTATCCGTCTTTGTTCGCTTCCTGTCTCCAGACGACTTTGATGAGCTTGGGTTCTTCTCAGCAGGGACACCGCCAGAGTCAGTTTCACAGTCACCATATGCATTTACTTTGAAGACATCACAAAATCCTCCTTTTGTTCTTGCTTCACTTCAGTCGCCATTTCATCCACCATCATCCTCTTAGAGGTATCCTCCTGCTGGAGCTGTGGTGGGATCATACAGCCACCCTCCTGCATGATGGTGGAACCTTTTGGAGAAGAAGACATGGACAAGGGAGAGTAGTATTCTGATTTGATTTTCTAGTATCCTGGGTGAACCATCAGAACACATGTTGGCCTTGCTGCTCTTATTGCCAGATTCTATGTCAAGTTCCTCATCTGTAACCACCCTTAGACTCCTAGAAGATTGTTGTATAACTAGACAAGAGCTAAGCATTCGCCTCTGCTCTTCTGGATCCCTACAATCAGACGGCAAAAAGAACTCCAACACAAATTTGTATTGCCAGTGTAAATACTCCTGAAATGAATGGCGATTGCAGCACTGAGCCCAAATACTCTCGCGTGATGAGAAAGAGGGTATTCTGTATGGCTGTAGTTGGTTGTCCGGACAAAAGCAAGGCTTATTCCTCAGAACGCCCCACCAGCCACTCCTTGACCTTTGAGCAAATGGTGCTCAGAGCAAGCCTCATGGAAACCTTGAATTTGAGGGTCAGATACAAAGCAAGCGTCATCTATGGTAGCGACACAATGAACCAAGTTGTTGTTGTGTGTACAGCCTTCTTTGCCTTGTAGGATGCATGGCACCCATGCATGTGCTAAGGGTAGGCCATGGGAGTTGCAAGCTGACCTTAAAACTTCCTGGATCTCAGGCACAACAGTTTTGTATGAACCGGTGGACTCCTGATACCGAAGATCAATGCCAATGAGAAACAAAGATAAAATTTCATTTTGTTTGTTACCATAACTATTGTTAATATGTTATTATATATGCACACTATAGGTGAATACTGCAAGTTACCTTCGCATTTGGAGAACAGGGATCTCAGAACTTCGAAGATCAACAGCCTGTGGAAAATAGAAAACTAGTATTAGAAATTTAATAAGAAAAGGACAATTGGAAGGGATTGCCATATGCTCTTCGCATACACAATATAAGAAGTGATCTCTTGCCTTAACAAGATGTAGAAGTATGATAACAGTTAAGACCCGTTGCTTTTATGTAGGGTAAACTGAATAGTAAAGCAGGACATCCTTTGCCTCCCTTTAAACTCATTCAAAAGGAGCTTTCCAGCCTCGGAAATGATCAATCATAGATAGCTACACTACGCTATTGAGGAATCTGGCCATCATCTTTAAGGCATGAGTAGACAAGAAAAGACTCCTCAGCCTTAATCAAAAGAACAATCAATAGCAACAAATCTATGAGCAGGTGCACCTCCGGAATATATATACTCAGACATGCTTCTTTGATGAAAAAAAAAACATAAAACCTAACTACTCAATTATATCTTGATAGAAGTTATCGAAGATTCTTTAAAGGAAAAAAAGGGTACTATAGTACATACATCATATTACTAAGTACAAGCCAGAGACAACGCACCTCCAAAGCTTTGCATACAAACTCAAGCTCATGACGGTAGTTCACTTTCTGTGTAGTCATGATAACCTCAACAACACCCAAGCAACTCTGGCTGCTCTGCTCAAAAACCGGAAGCGCAAGCGTCCCACGAACATCATGCTCCTGGGCATGAATCACCCTTGGGTACTCATCAACCCTGAAGAATCTAACATCTGGGGTCCACTCTGGAACTTTACCCACATAAACACGACCAAGCAATCCTAAGCACGTATCAGATTGTTCTTTGGTAACCCTCAAGATGTTCCTGTAACTAATAAGTCTGGTACTTCTTGTGTCCAACGAAAGGCTGGTTAATAGTGGTGAGGGTCGTGATCCTCCTCTATTAACCGGCACCCAGATTTGAATCAGGATGTCTTTGTTGGTGGCTGAATCTTTGATGTAATTCATTGCAGTCAGTTTCCTTGGTACTGATGAAAAATCTGGACTTGGGAATGTCTGAGGACCAATCCAAAAGAATTTATTCAGCTCAGAAGAACAAACATCGTGATGGAGCATATTCCTCACCTGATAAGAAGGTGTTATTGCTGCAGGAGCAGAAGAAGAACAACTACCAGACCTATCTACCACTAGAGCTCCAACTTGGGAAGAATCGAGAAGAATAGGAGAGTTCTTTAGGGGTAAGTCTGAACTTGAACTTTCTTTGTCTTCCTGGGGGTTCATAATCTGAGATTGGATTGGAGTTGGAATTGATCGGCTGTCGTTGCTAAGCTCATCAAACAAAGGCCATGGAGATGGCACATCAAACATAGCGGCAACACTTGCTGAAGTAAATGGGCTAGCACTAGTTTGGCAGAATTCATCACTACTCCCCAACCAGCAACCCCTCCAAGCAGAAATTCTTCGATTAAATCGAGATCCATTGGGTTGTCGGAATGAGTTGTCAGGGCGGCAATACCGGTTGGAGAAACACCTTCATCCATTGAGACCCGCCCTATTTGAAAAAGAACTCAGTTGGTTTGATTAGTCAATTGGAAACCTGCAGCTTTACGGTCTCAACACATTCTGTTGAAGACGAAACGCGGGGATACATAGTGGAAGCTCCGCAACTTGCCAAAGCTGGAAAGGAAACCCTAACCTGCCAAATCGGACAAAACTGTGTTACCCCAATAACACTGAAGAAAAGTAAAGATGATACAAATTACTAATTAGGCAAGTGTGATAACTTCATTAGAATAGTAGTTTCAATAGGGATTCAATAGAAATTTAACCACCACTTCCTCCACTAATTTTACCAAGATAAAAATCAATATTAATTTGGTTGGAGACAAACGGATGCAATCTTATGAATATTACGCAGTTTCATCAGTCCAAATCATCAAAAAGACCAGACAAAAGAACAATCGCAATCTTAGGACCCATAGCCAGCCACAAGCAATAGATCAAATTGTAGGAAACCAGGGAATTAAAAAGCAGAAAGCTGTCACTTGTGAGTGGGAGAAAGAAAAAAAAAAGATAGTTGGACGAAAAAATAGTAAGCAACTATTCCAAAGCTGTGAAACCCATATAGGGGAGAACGTGGAATTAACAAATGAAATTAGTTTTTGGGGTTCCAAAAAGGGTGAGCGAGAGGAGAAGATGGATGCATACGACAAAGATGCAGTTCTGTTGTCTCGATTCTTTCTGCTATATTTTTGACTGATTAGAATCCTAGCACATACCGAATCTGTCTGGAGCAAGAAGGACATATTGTGGAGCAATAGATGCAATGACATCTGATGTGAAGCAAGTATCCTCCAAAGTCTTCTGCTTCTGTAATACTCCGGATTCAGTAAGAATTTGTCTCAGTTACAATACAGTATTAGTATTTATGAATCACCTCCTTCTTCCCTGGAACTTGGAGGTGGGTTGGTGGACTTTCTGTGTCCCTCAAATTTTAAGTTGATGATGAAATGGACATGATTCTCTTCCACTGAGCGAGAGAGGGGTTATTATGGTATTGTTAATGACGTTATGACGGCGAAGATTCTCATATTCTCCCCCTCAGGTAGCTCTGAGAGAGCGGGCCCTACTCAGATTTATGATTAAATCTATTTTAAATGAATTTAACGGTTCTAAACTTTTGATGAACAATTTAAAAGATTTAATTTGATCTAACATCTATTAACACTTCTAATCAAATATACAAACTTTTATCTTATCAGTATGATATGTCTTCAACAAAGCTCTTTTGATAAAAGATTAAAAGTTTAAAACCATTGATTTTTTGCTGGCGGAGCCGAGCGAGCTTCTGCAACGACCGATCCATTTGGTGGCACTAATGCAATCTCACAATCCCATCTTTAAAAAAAGTAAAAAGTCACAACATTATTTGCTTTTGTTCAAAAATTTGAAGTACTGCTTTTACTTGAACGCAAGTATTTTTATCTCATACAGGTAAATTCATACAGACTGCCAACCGCATACGTTAAAGCTCTAAGAACACTCGCATCACACACATGCAGGAATAGACTATGAAGCAATTGCCACCGTATTTGACTCCAGACTATATACCTCCATATCTATGTTGATCTGGCACTACTAGTAATGATAATTATATTAGCTACATATTGAAGTTTGAAGAGATGCCTCCCTCCTCATCTGAGGCTGGCCCCATTTGTACAACCATATCCTCAATAACTTGACATAATCTCATAGAAAAGTTCCTTCGGTGCAGGCAACCCAGTGAACCTCTCAAATTGCTCATATGCTTGACAATGAACATCTCTAACCCAGTTACTACAATAGCACCGCTTTCTTCTGCTTCCCTTAACAATCTTGTTATCTTTGGAGTGTAGACAGCATCAAATACAACTGCATAATTTTTCAACACCTCCTTCGTAATTGGTGTCTCGTCAACCTTTGGTTGCATTCCAATTGATGTAGTGTTAGCAAGTATCATCCCATCTTCTGGATGGAATTCCTCCAGTTCAGCAAGTGATATAGCAAGGCCTCCAACAACATCAGACAACTCCCTCGCCCTCTCAAAGGTGCGATTGGCAATCACAACTTTGGCTCCTTTTTGTTTTGCACCATAAGCAAGAGCCTTGCCTGCACCCCAGCACCAATTACAACAAATGTCTTACCAGCTAGTGGTGAACTACCTTCGCTGACAGTGAAATCATTACCATTGAGCGCACTCTCAATAGCAGTAATGGCACCAAAGTAGTCCGTATTATAACCGTATAATTTCCCATCTTGTCCTCGTCTAAGACAATTAACAGCGCCAATGGACTTTGCCACTGGATCAACATCATCACAACATTCCAGAGCGGCCTCCTTGTGAGGAATTGTGCAACTGAAGCCCACGAAATCAGTAGCAGAATATGTCTGAAGAAAATTTGCTATATTATCAACCAAAAAGGGCACATAAACTCCTTCGAACCCAACATGTTTGAACGCCCGATTATATAAAATCGGAGATTTACTATGACCAACAGGCTTCCCAATAATGCCACACACTTTAGTCTGAGGCCCAATATCTCTGAAATTGTACAACTCTAACAGCTCTTTGATTGTGGGTTGTCCAGGAGCAGAAACCTTCCCAGCCTCAAGGGTCCCAAAAGTAAGATACCCACCAAACTTTGGGCAAAGTATACGTGAAGCCACACCCCTCTCACCCATAACAAGCCCTATCATGGAAACGCCTCTTACTTGAGACTGCACAATAGTATCAAACATGCGTGCCGTATCAGTTACATCCAAAGCAGTAGTTGCAATCTTCACGATATCAGCTCCAGTAGATAGAATGCTAGCCACAAGGTTGCCAAGATCCTGAACAGAGGGTGTGCACTCATAGTTATGAGAAGAAACGATCAGTTTGAACTTTTCTGGTCTTTGCGCAAGTATAGCATTGTTGAACTCATTAGCAACCTGATATTCGACATCAACATAATCAGCTCCCAACTCCACAGCTAAGCAAAGCACAACTAAACGCTTGGATTCATCGCCATCATAAAAACCACCTTCCCATTTTGGTCTGTAAGTGACCAGAGTGGGCAAGGGAGAATGTTGGATCAAGCGAGCAAGGTCCGGTTTAGGATCAAATCTCTTCAAGCAATCCAATCGAAGCTCGACGAGATCAGCCCCAACGGCCTTGGCTCGGCCAATATCAGCCACCATGTCATCAACAGAATCCGCAATTATTGGCGCGCAGATAAGGGTTCGAGCTCTGGCCATTTTGCAAGACTGTCCGAGTCTGGGTTCAAGAAATTGACTATGAACTGAGAGCCCAGACTGAAACCCTGCTGTCCTAGCAGATAGAGCTCGGAGAGAACGAAGAAGAGGCCGGGTTGGTGAGCGATACAGAGATATGCCCACGCAATCTCACAATCCTAAATCAGAAGTTTCACTCAACCCTAAATTCTCTCACTTAGTAGCACCTAATTCCAACTAAGACAAGAATTTGAATGGGGAACTTACTATGGGGGGAGCGACCGGCTTCAACCAAGAGACGGCAGCTCTGCGGGCGGGGTTCTGGTGGGAGTTGCTCTTGCTCCTAAGATATCCACGGGCCCCTGGGAAAACAACGTTTGTGCTGATTCCTAAGATATCCACGGGCCCAGACGAAAAGCCCAAAAATACAGGCCTTATACAGATAGAGAGATGTCTCGGACCAACACAAGCCTAATACTGATCTACAAGACAGCTGTCTGTTATTTGATATAGGTTTAGATTAGGGGTCGGAGCCTCGACAGAAAGCGAAGGGGTCGACGGGGAGAAGAAATGGAGTAAAACCCCACACAAAACTATGGCAAAAGTTCTGAACATCGGCGGTTTTACAAGCAGGGCATCATCTCTTCTCCCACCACTCTTTACATCTCCTCGTCAGTCACCATCATCACCGTATCCACCGCCAAGTTTACCCATTCTCAGCCGCAAGGTTCTCTGTCGCAATACCAGAATCACTTGCCTTTTTCGGGATAATAGCAAACAGGTTCTTTCGCCCCCCTTTCTATAATTCTATCATATTTTTTCTTGTACCTTCCACTTCACCAGAATTTAAAGTTCCCTCTTCACTTACAGCGCAACCCTCGCTTTTGAAACTCACTCTCGACTAAATCGTGAACTTAAAACGGGGATAGTAACAGAATGCTCTACCTATGCTTCATATCCTTGGAATTTTTGTGTTATAGTGGAATTTTGTGTTATAGTGATGTAGTTGATCGTTTAGTTTGGCTTAAACCAAGAGCTTTTGTTAAATTTCAAACGTGGTTTATAATTATCAGACGCCATCCTTGATGAAAACGAAGTATATATTGCTGCCCATATGTCAGTGATGGTTTTTTTTGTAAGTCACTTCTATGCTGATGATTACGGAATGCGTTGCTGGACTATAAAATTTTGTAAATTGTCAAAAAATTAATCTTCACAAATCTTCTGAGTGATTAGTTGTCTTGAACAAGATTAGATTTTTTATGGACAGGAACAAGCTAGAAAGGCTTTAGAAAGCGCCCTCGATGGAAAGATAGGTGGGGAATTTGAGAAATGGAATAAAGAACTCAAGAGGAAGGAAGAAGAACTTCAAAGAAAAGGTGGTTCTGGTGATGGGGGAGGAAGAGGTGGAAGCTGGTTCAGATGGTGGGGTGGTGGTGGAGACGACCACTTCTGGCAGGAAGCTCAACAGACTAGTCTCACTGTTTTGGCTATCATTATCTTGGTAATTAAATAACCTCCTCCTGGCTTATACAAGTGTGTTTACCTATGAAGTAGCTGTGTTAATTTGACTTCGTATCCTTTTCCGTCAATGGCAAATCAAACAGTATTTCTTGATTGCAAAAGGAGATGTGCTCTTGGCAACTGTAGTTAACCCCTTGTTGTATGCATTGCGGCGTGTGAGAGTTGTCCTCACTCTTGCTGGTTCGGAGATGATGAAGAGGATTTCGCCGGTGGCGGCTACTCGTGCTAGATTGCAGAAAGAGCAAGTTCATGATCATACCACCAGAATTTCTGCTAAAGAGAGAGTGCTGAAGAAGTGGGGAAGGGGTTAATTTTGTTAAACCAAGTGTGGTTGTTAGTTCTCATTGCATAATGTTGAGGTGTAAGAGTGAGTATTCGTTGAAACGTTGAGCTGCGATTTGTGTGCAAAATTGTTAGACAAATGAGGCAAAGAGTATTCTTTTTGCTGTTTTGGGGGTAGCAGGCTTGCTTTGAAGTTGTATGTACCAAAGGCAGTCAAAGAGATGATTCCTTAAATCTTGAAAACCGCCTCAAGGCAAAGATATTAGGAGTATATTAAAAAAAGGTTGTCATTCTTTGATTTGTCATGTCAGACTGCTGTTCGATAGGGGCGGCCAAATGCAGATATATGTGCGTTCACAATAAGCTTATTATGGTTAATAATTGGAGAGTGACATGTGTACTTTTTTGTCATTCAAGTTAAATATAGTCCACTAAGATATGACATGTGTCTTGCAATTTTTATCTCAAACGATTAATCTTGTAATCGCAAGGAACGAATGCAACCTTTGTCCTTGATCTCTATTTTACCTGCTCTTGGAAACATTCTCTTATTGATAATCTAGTATCAGGGCTAATATAAGGCTAAGCCTTGATTGCGAAGTATTACTGCTGGTGACTATTGATTGTATATTAGATGATAGATGACATTGATGTTCAATATCCACTTTTCTTTCAAATCTCTAACATTCAAATCATAAATGAAGCTTCTAGTTAAAACCTTTTACCAGCACAACCGCAAGCGCCAAATTTCCTTTCTTGTTCGCTAAGTTTGCTATTATGAAGATATCAAAGCAATAATCATTGACAAGTGCAGTCTCTCTGTAATTGGAATGTGGCACTTTCAACTTGTCACAGTGTGCTTCTCCTCGAAGAAGCAAATAATAATAGGAACCTTGCAAAGAAGGCAATGAACTCATTAAGATGTTTAACGATATGTTTTTTACAACCTTAATTGTTTACTCTATCAGGGCAACCATAGTCACTGTAAGGTCATGTAGGACATTTATCATAGACCATATTCATCACAAATACATGTTTTCTTACGAAATTAAACCACCTAGATTCAGTCAATTAATAGTAATAATAATACCAACACTCAAAGTCTCAGATTGCTCTAGTTGTGGCAATATATGATACTTCTATATAAAAAATGTCTCTATTTGTCACCATGAAATGAGTTCATTTTTGGTTAATTAACCCATAGAGCAGATGGAAAGCTGCTCCTCCAAAAGGGACTTAATAGAATAGTGGGTGCAAGAGAGAAAACTTCTCTTTAGCACGATCTTTAGAGATAAGAGACTGGAACCCGAAAATGTTGAAGGAACTGTTCCTTTTGAGCAGGAGCATATTAAGGTTACTCCCCTTCACTTAATCCAAGTGTAGGATTCATAGAAATGGTTATATTTAAAGAATTAGAATTTCTCTGTCACATCGGGTTATCATCTCCTTCAAGCACATGAAGCTCCCCCTTCCACTTCTAAAGGAAACATAATCCATAAGCTACGGATGAAAATCAAACATCTACAATGCAGCCCAAGTATATACAGTAACCTCCTCTTCTGGAAGTCCTTCTAATGCTAGTCCATGTGCAGTGTATAAGGCCTGGAAACCAGAGAGTTTAGAAAACGCTTCTTCTCTAAAGACATTGACCACTCCCTTTATAAGTTAGTTGGTCAATGACAACTAGAAAGGATGGTTACACCTTTCGAATTTCCAAACGTGAATTGACTTTGGAACCCAAGCCTATGGTTTTTCGCGCAAAGCGATCTAACAGGGGGGAAATCCATGGTATATAGGATGGGTGTTCCGAGACCATAAAGAGAATCTACTTATGATCATCTGTAACATTAGAAGGCGAAAAGTTCCACCCAAGAAGCAAAGGTGGAATGAGTAATGCGAGAAGGATGGATTTCATCCATCCAAATCGAAAGCAACACTATCTAATATGATTAAAAACAAAGTTAGAGGAGTTCTACACAATGGACGCCAAGTTGGAACATTGTAATCATCAAATAATTTTGCAGATTGTTTAAATCAGTTACCTTCCTATACAGTTACTCTTCAATCTTTATTCTTTATACTTAAGAACATTTATCTAAAATCATAAACAAAAAAAAAAAATCGGATTCAACAAACAACGTTTGTCTACTACTAGTATATAACTAAACTCTAGCTTGTATTATAAGCTCGTCACTTTCTCGCGTCTCATTGACTAAACTAAAGTGAAGTTGAAAAGCGTCGGATGTTAGGGCACATCCTATTTGTATGTCGACTATATATATTCAATTAATATATAGTACGAAAATCTGTTCTGATTCGAATATGAAGTTAGAGGAAGAGAGGAAACACAAACAGAGTTATGGAGTTATATAAATTTTTAATAGTTTGTAATGAAACATCAAATATTGTACCCACAGACAGATGATGATGATGATGATATATTAATGTAAAATTTCACAAATCAATGCGTTCCTCAAAGAAAAAATTACAATCATGCAGTGTGTATAATTATGCTTCACTAGAAGTCTAGAATACTTGAAAATCAGCACTTGAATTTTATTAATTTGATGGTCAATTAATTATACTATAAAATGTGCACGCATATATATAAGATTGTGCTCCCCGGGAAAACAAATAAGTAAAGATGAACAACATAATTACAATCCCACTTCGATCGTGCTTTCGTTAGCGCTTCGTGGAAGCTGCTGTCGATAGGACGAAAGTACGGCGGCAGGGAGAGAAATTGATGGAGAGCAGGATCTAGCTAGTGCTGTACGTGTCACATATCTAGGCATGTCTATTCATAATAAGACAACCAAGTCATGTAAGTACGTACGTATATTATACTCAGATTATTATATCAAAGCCATAATTATAAGAAGTATTTAATTAATTAGTTAGGCAAAACGCAATATCTGCTATAAATAAATTTATGGGTACTTGTTAAAACCAGCTAACTAGGTGACATATAAGGAGACAGCAGAGGAATCAAAATATATCGTATCGTAATCGATCTGGTGCTACTAATTTTAATGAGTACGTGTGCATGAGTTGAATCGATGTCTTCTCACATTATCCAGTGACAGTGAGCATGTGCACTGCCAGCATTTGTGAAGGCGACAAGTTTCTTTGATATCATAAGTCAAAGCTACCGGGTTCCATCTAATCACCGTGCGCCATGGTTGGGCTTGGGGATTTGCTCATGAAAACTTAATGACAAAACGAGTGACTGTAAATCTAATCTTGTGGGTATGAATTTAATGTCACGCACACTGATCAACATACATGCATATATTGTCACTAGATGTAGTTGCATGACAGAGAGGTAGCAAATAAGTTTGTGTTGGAAACTGGAATGTCCGATTCTTTTCGCGCCATGCGAGACAAGAAAATCTACCATCAGACTATAAATATATATAATACTACTATCCATATATATACTTGTATATACTTAACATCTGTATATAAGTTGGGAAGCTTCCTCTTAGAAACACAATTATTATGAATTCAATCCACTATATCATCAATCGATCGAGTCTCTTTCTATGCGCCGCCGCAGCTGTTCCCCCTCCACCATATAATGATATGCATAATCCGTACAAATCTCTGGACACTTTCTAGGCAATTTCCTCACCACCACTAATCCAAGATCCATAATATTCTGATACCCCCGCCCGGCCAGTTTGGATTATACGAGATTATTATAACTCAAGACAACATAACTATAAAAAGACCAGATATGCATATGCATTCTACTATCTTCCCAACACCCAAACCAAAAACACACACACACTCCTCTCGATCGCTCTCAACACCTTCACCATTTTCATCATCATCTCAAACAAACTCACACAATAATCATCACATTCAGCTATCGATCTCGCTACTATCAAATCAACAATTCAACCATCATGGCAACAGTGAGAGCAAATTTCGACAATCTACGAGACTTACACAAATGTGCAAACGAATTACTCCTCTCACCAACAATCCAAGCAGCACTTAAATCCCAGGAACAAGAAGATCACTACTCTTCCTCCTCCACTACCACTATCCTCCTCAGTTCAGTCCATGACACAATCCTACATATGCTAGACTATTGCGGCACAATCCGTGACATTCTCCTCATACTCACTTCACAAATTCAAGATCTCCATTCAACTTCCCGTCGTTGAGTATCGGTTTAATCAACCCTCTCACTACGACTCTAAACTATCAAGCTACAGTCACCAACGAAAACAACTGAAGAAACAGTTATCTAATTGTCTACGGTCACTTAAACAGATGAAGAAATACAACAAGTATTTCTTCACTTCTGATCTTTCAATGATTGATCATAATCTCATTGTTGTTGTGCATGTGCTACGGGAACTGAGACTCACTACGATTGCGATTGTTGAAGAGTGTTTGATGTCAATTGTGTCGACGCCAGTACGTATGACACAACAAGTGGTGGTTCAGAAATCATCGTGTTTTAAAAGTAGTAATAGTGATGATGGGATGTTGCCTGTTAAAACGAATGATCATCAAGAGGAAGGTTCGAATATGGAAGATCTTGAAGCTGAGTTGGAGTGTATTATGAGACGTTTGATTCAAACTAGAGCTTCGCTTCTCAATGTCGTCAACAATTAAGTGTTTTAATTAGATATCTTTATATAGCTATTTACGACGTAATATGTTAGCTTGGATCGAAGGTGGAATGTCTACTACAGTGTATCCCCCCTTTAGCATTAATCATACATTATACACTTCATTCTTTCATCAATCACAAGTCCCAAACTTTACAGTTTCACATGGTGCGCGCCTACTTTTCTCTAATTTCACAAGATCGGTAAATATATATCATTAGTGTTAGTAAGGCGAGGCGACGATACACACATCAAAAGCTGCCTATTATCAGGGGTAATCCCTCGAGCAAGATACTTTTCTAAAGAACCTTAACACTTAGACAACACCAAAAATTTTTTTTAAAAAAAATTCCGATAGTGGTTAAGTTTTGAACCCAAAACCTTTGATTCTATGCTACTACCCCTACCGACCAAGCCACAGGTACTTGATAGACAACACCAAAAGATAGTCAACACCAACACCGAGGAACGATCCATATTCAAAAGATGACCACAAAGAAGACTAAAAGTCCAAACAACCATTAACTATTAACAAACACAAACAACAATCTAGAGCGTGTAGTGATCGACCTAAGAGACCAAGAATCAAATACCAAGTCTTTATGGGTATTTCCTCAGCACAGCTTGTTCACCCACCCTCTTAGTCGTTCTTCATCCATTGGATCTCTTTGGTGCAGGTTGGTATGGAAGAAGTTTCATGGATGGAGAGACAACTCTCTTGCCTTTGTGATTAGTGACAGGTTGGGCCATGTCCAACGCAAGGGGTTCATGCTCCTGTGGCCAAATCGCTTACCGCAGGTTATGGATTGGGTTAGGGGAGCAAGGGAGAGGTTCAGGAAGGGGTCATGATCATGAATTAGTCTTGGTCAGAGACTAGGGTGGGAGGGGAGTAGTGATACTTATAGGTGACAATTTGAGTTGATGGGTCAGGTTGAAGCTCACTCATACCCAACCCAATTAAAATTCTATTGACCCAAACCAACCCAAAAATAATCGGGTTACGAATTTTCAACCCAAACCCAACCCATATAAAATTATTGAACTCATACCCAACCAGTTTAACGCATTTAAATACAAATACTCTTGTTTTTCTACAGAATGATTAGTCACCCTTAAAAGCAAGGAGATGACGGTAATTTAATTCAAGTCATTGTGTGTCGTTTTCCCAAATGTCAACATTCTGCTACACAACATCATGTATATTACAATATCATCTCAATTAGACGTTATACATCTTCATATAGAACTTTTGGATTGGGCCTAGAGAATGGATTTGATTTGGATTGAATTTTAAAGAATGTATTTGTACGTGTGTACCTAGAGAATATTATAGTATTTTTTCATTATTATACTAATAGATATAGAATTAATACATACCCAATTAACATATTTACATATTTATCTATTTATTTTGTATTTTTATTTATTTTCAATAAAATAAAGTAAATTGGTTGAGCTGAATTCGGGTTAGGACTTTAACCCATACTGAACCCAAAAATTTAGTAAGTAACCTATACCCGCGACCCAAAAATTAAAGGGTCAATAATCTTAACCCATATCCGTTATTTGCAGGTTGGGTTTAGGTCAGGTTTTCGTGTTGGGTAAAAATTGCCACCCCTAGTGATACTTGACGAATTGTGCAGGGCAAGGCTGAGTTCAGTAGAAATGCAGGGATTCGCTTGTCCAAGCAGATCGGAGATGATTCAGGCCTCGGGTTTTGTGGAGACTTTCGACCAGAAGGAAGCCGAACGGGCATTTGAAGATAGTGAAATGTCGTAGACTTTCGGTGATTCTTAATTGTACAAATCTGAGTTTGCACAGGAACTGGTGGAGTGGGCGAAGACTCCACATCATCTACAAATTATTGGCATTATCGAAAGAAATCGCAAAGACCATATACTTCCCCTTTATCATCATTGGCAGACATCACATGATTGGCCGGTGAAGGTTGAGAAGGACTTGAATACGGATAAGATCATAACCAGATAATTCAGGATCTTTCATGATGTCGGTGAAGCAGCCGAGAATCTCACTTGCTTTCGCTTTGAACCGAAGATTGCAATGCATGCGTGGAACACCATAGATTATTATCCAGCACGAAATCCATTCAAATCAACAATCGTCACATGCATTTCCCGACTATAGTCTTTGGAGTGCAAACAATGCCCTATCCACTAACCATAGACCTCGAAACAAGATTGCAGACATACTATTAATTCCTTCAAACTCAATGACAAAGGTGAAAGGGTCAACCTTGCAAAACATGAAGATTTCAAATGGGGCCCAACTGTTCCCAAGGGTGATACGCAAGGTCAAAGGGCTCAGGGGCGGACCCACATGGGTCCCATGGGGGCCTAGACCCCATAGCTATTTTATAAAAATTATATTAAAATATTCAAACCTATTATAAGTACAATAAAATTATATAAGTATCAAGTTGTAGAACTAGCTCAGTGGTTAAGGTCCCTTATTACTAAAGGTCAAGAGTTCAACTCTTGTTAGTTATCACTTTGTTTTATTTTTTTAAGAAACTTATGGTTTGAACTCTGAAGCAGCCCAACCCAACCCATCAGATTTGTAATGGAGATGATTATGTATATGTACATGTCTCAGATTTGTAATGAAGATGATTATGTATATGTATATGTCTTTAATCTCTACAATAATGGACCCCATAAGTTTAAAATTATGGGTCCGCCCCTGGGCTCATATCGAATCGATGGTACAACTTTCCAATAAGGCATCTATCCACTATGAGCACCGTTGCATTAAGGTATGGGATTGTCATCTTAGTGCAAAGAAGGTTTTGCTTGCAAAATTTGAACGGGACTAAACTTTGATGGGTGTTTGGAGCAGCACTAGAGTTTGAGATGATTTGTAAGGTTTGGACAATGGAGTTTGTGATGATATTTATAGTGGTGTACAAGAAGATGAAAGGATTGAAGTGATTGAAAGAGAGCATGCAAGATTGCGACTGCAGCAGCACGGTGACAATGAAGCTTGAGGATACAATTATTAGCAATCTCGTGGAGGATTATGCAGGATTAGACAGACATAAAATGGGAGACGAGGAGGCGGAGGTGTAAGTGGAAGCAAGCTTCACGTATTGGGCGAGGTGTAATGATTGGCGACAATGGTAGAGCAACGGGCATACGGCAGGCTCCCATCATAGGGAAGAAGAGAGCTTTCAAAGTTTACATTTTGACCTCCGAGTCGTAAAAAATAGATATAGTTGTCTCTATGTCCTATGTGTGATCTCTCATTTTTCTCATTTACAACATTGCAAACACAAAGTTGAATATCAGATAAAAGGAGTACTCCACACAACAAGGACAATTCATAACAAACATTTTATTTCTCATAGAACGTTAATCTACCTCAAGTAAAAATAGTACTTCATTTTATTTTGATTTTCATGAACTAAACTCCCTTCCCCCACTGTAAATAATTATAAAACGAGTCACAAATTTTCTAGGACAATGAAGAAAATCATAGTAAGAAATAAGGTACAAATTTATATTATTACGGACAAGAAAAATGTCTTGGTTGTTGGTAAGGTATCTTGGAGCATAAATAGTATCTTGCGAACAAGTTTGTTTTGAAAAGGTGCTGAAAAGGAAAGAAAGATCATGCTTAGTATAGGTAGCAATATCCACTTTACCAATGATCTTTGTATATACAGTAGGATGTACAAGATTGTTGTAGTCTTGACAAATTCTATATCAAGAAATTATACATGTGAGGTCTCTTAACTAAGAATTTGATATGGAGGATTAATTATGTAATAGTTTAGGGTATGGTATATTAGATACATTATCCTCGGTGATTATGTTGTCATCTATACACTTTTAAGAATAATCTTCATTAGCTACAAGCATATGTAGCTATATTTGTGGTGGTATAGTTTGTATAGAGTATATATACAGGTTTTGTAAGCTTATCGTACAGTTTAAGAAAATCAATATGTACATCTAGTACAATTTTTATACTATCAGAATTTAATGTCTACCTTTATATATACATCCATACAGTTTTTATATACTAACAGTATAATTTTTATAGAGCAAACTTACACGTATGTAGTCATCTATAGCTATATTAGGATGTAGCCAACAAAACACTCATAAATAATCATTTAAGGATTGTGTATATATTTTCTTAAAAGGGGACTCTCAACTCCATGTGGAGCTAAGCTTGTTTTGACCCATTCATGAAGGGATATCTTTAAGCATACAAACTTCAATGGAAGATTCATAGTTACAATCTTAAATAAGATGCATATGTTGTTGGACTCTTGTTGGATCTTCTCTCCTAGATACCCAAGGTCTCAAGCATACGTGATCCTTTTCTGTCTTGTTTATTTTGCCTTATTTTCTTACGTACAACCGTGTGTAGCAAAGTTGTACTTCTGTACTTCCATGTATACATAGGTATTTTGTAATTGCTCATCACAATATATTAGTAAAGGAATTTTCACCAGATGCCCCTGAGGTTTGGCCGAATTTCATCAAATGCCCCTGCCTTTCAGAATCACTATAAAATACCTTTAAGTTTAATTTTTTACAACGAAATACCCGTCCGTCTATTTTCTGGCTTAATCACCGTTAAAATTTTCACTTTCTTCCCATTTCTCCCCATTGGTGCTCATCCTGACAGGGACTGAGAAGGAAGGGGTGTGCAGAATATAACGGGGATCGCTGGATGGATCCATCTACGTGATCAGCAGCCTATTGAGAATCGTCTGGGGTAGTAGGAGTGGTTCCTCTACTTCTACTTTGACCAAACGACCAATTTGATTTAAAGAAACCCCTACCACCTTCCATCACTATAAAAATTCATGACACACATCACATTACTTATAATACTTAATCAAATATATATGTTTGTATACTATTGAATAAACAAACAAAAACTAATATATTTATATATAAGGTTTGAGGCTTTAAACTACTCTAATTTAAATCCAGTTACTCAAAGCCTAGGGATGTGAATGACGTTAAAGTATTACTATTCTAGAAACCCGGGTCCAATACTTTTGTTTAGAGAATTTAATTGTTCAATAGTTTGAATTGCTTTTTCGTTTCTAATTCTATAGGAGTTCATCATATATATGTCTTAGTTGTTTGTATTTTCTCAATTTAGGAGCCCAGGGTTCAAAATTGAACCTTATTAGTTCAAATAAATTGGGTTTCATCATATTTCAGTTTCAACCCTAGTTCTATCTTTGTGTTGAATAATATTCAATACCTAATTTTGATTGTTTCCAGTTACCAATTAAAGTAGAATATAAATGAAATATTTAAGGACAAGTTAAACATCTAAAATTTAATCAACGTCTAATTATATCCTTATGAACAATAGATTTGTATTCACATTAGTCTCTGCAACCAGAGTTGCCTCTCGACATTAGTGCACTTCACACATGTGACAACCTTAATAGTTTTTTGAAAGCACATTGTATTCTCTTAAGAAATTCGTGCATAGTTTTACTTGGTTTGTGTCTTGGATAGTCAATTGTTATTGGTCATTTGTGGATTGATGTCGGTTGGATGGTGTTATACTTGTGGGGTGGCTATTATAAATTGTGGTAAGAGTTTGGTGTCAGATTTCATTTGAGTAGTTGTTTCATCCAATTGAATGTACAGTGGCCACGGTTCCGGTTCCGCCAGTTCCGGTTCCGAGATATGTGTATTCGGGTTCGGAACCGGTCAGGGGCAGTTCCGGTTCCGGTTCCGAAGGTTGTATTCGCTTCAGATTCGCTCAAAAAACCGGTTCCGGCCGGTTCCGATTCCAGTTTCGGCCGGTTCCGGAGCGGTTCCAATTCCGGTTTCGGAGCGGTTCCGGAGTGGTTCCAGCCAAATCCGGCCGGTTTGGACCAAAACGACGTCATTTTGCCATTGACCAACGGCTATTTTAACCGGTTCCTGGGCGGTTCCGGTTCCACCGATTTCGGTTCCGGTTTCGATTCTGCGGTTCCGAATCCAAGGTCTGTTTTAGGCGTTCCAGGCGGTTCCGGTTCCGGGCCCGGTTCGGTCCCAAATCCCAAAAACTGTATTCGTATTCGCTTCGGTCGGCCGCGGTTCCGGACCGGTTCCGGTTCTATTCGCCGGTTCCGGTTCTATTCGGAACCGATGGCCACCATTACAACAAAAACATGTAGTAGTTTGATGTGCATATATACATGTACAGTAGTTTAGCATGACACTTGAAATCAATGAACGACAACAATGAACATACATGTACATCCTTCTGTCAATTCGAAATTTAGGCTAAAATTCGCAACAATGACATACAACAAGTTCAGCCCTCTTTCAATCCATATATTAGGGATTTAAGGTTCAAGATGCTTACCTGTAGCAGAGAGAGAAATAGAGGCGGTGTCTGAAGGTCGTCGGTGCTCACCGAAGATGCAAGATCCGCTAGTTGTTGGTGGTCACCGGAAATCAGGAGGAGAAATCGCAGCAGCAGGTTTCTGGAGCGAAAATACGCGAGGAAGAAGAGGAAGGAGAAAGAAAAAGAAAGGTCTCGCTCGATATAACCTGACCAGTTAGCAACAGACTTGTTCGTCGCTATTCCGTCTCCAAATGCAAATGAAATGACATCGTTTTGTTGAGTTAGTTTAAAATCCGTCGTGGTTTCATCAAAGCAAACAACGTCATTCGAAGTAATATTAGTGACGGAAAAATCCGTTGCAAATCCGTTGCTAATTTTAGGATAAACGATGTTGTTTTGATTAATTCAATTAATACCTTTGGAAACCCGTTGCTAATTTTGGATAAACGATGTTGTTTTGATTAATTTAATTAATACCTTCGGATTTCAACAAAATGACGTCGTTCTGTTCCACATTAGCGATAGACTTTAACCGTCGCTAAATACTGCGATGTTTAAAAAAAATAAACCCATAATTTAGCTACAAATCTTGTCCGTCGCCCATCGTCAAACCGTCGCTATTTATGCTGCCAGTTGGCAAATTTTTGGCGCCACCATTCCCGTCCAGTGTCCGTCGCTAATTGGGCGTCTATAATCCATCGTTAGTTAGCAACAAAATTTTTTCGATCGCTAATTCCATAGCTAATTCGCTGTTTTCTAGTAGTTCACTAATTTAAGCTAGGAGTGGTTTTCTAGTGCATGTTGGATTTGATGTGGAAGAACAAGAAGGCGATGGCGGTTGTTTAGGCTTGATAAAGCTAACTATTGTAGATTTTCAAGGAATCGTATTGATTGCGATCTATGCATTGGTACTAGTTGCCAAAAATTTCAAAGGTTGGAGTCGTGTAATGTTGTCTGTGGTTCTTGTCTTTTTTTTTTTTGCGGTGGTTTGAATATGGATTACTGTTGTAATATCTTATTACTCTTAGAAGTGGGTTTTCGTGTTTTATGTTAGTTAGTTTGGTAGTAAGTAGGATTGTATATTTAGTTCTCTTTTTTTCTTGTTTTTGGATTTTGATGACCTATATTTACTAAGACCATGATTATCAATGGTTCTTAGAGGTTCTTAGCTAAAAAAAGAAATAAAAAAATATGAGGTGGCGGAGAGAGAGTGAAGAACTCTAATTTTAGGTTCTTCAGTAAGAACTTCATGAAGAACCCAAAAAATGGGACCCACCATTCTAATTATAATATTTTCAATATAAATAGTTAAACCTTATACATTTTAAAATCTTAATATTTTAAAACCATAATGATATAAATAAACTAAATATATCAAAATTCTTAAAATTTCATTCTCTAAAAATGAGCGACTATGTTTTTCATATTTTTAATATATATATTTTTTCATTAATTAGTATTTATTATGATATCAAAATGTAATACTAAAATATTAAGTTAGGCTTATTTGTGTATTATTGAAAATAGTAGTAATAACAATTTAAAATTAATTTTTGTATATCCATAATAATTAATAAGTAAAAAGTAAAATGACATGGCAATTAGAGAGAGTTATAAACTAAAGTATGGTTCTCTGATGTTGGTAAAAAATATATATATTCTTAAACTGATGTGGCAGTGAGAGAAATAGGAAAGAGAGTGCTAAGAACCCAAATATAGGTTCTTTGATAATCATGATCTAATATGAACGGAAGTAATGCTTTTTTAAATGGATAACAAAACCACTTAAAAACCTTTTTAAAACTATTTTGTTTCATAAATTTTGGTGATATATATATATATATATATATTTCACTAGCTCAATTTACACTCTAAAACTTATTACATCTATCTATAATTCTCCATCTCAAATATTTATACTTTAAAAGAAAGTAATATTAAATAATTAGATTTGTATACATATCTTTAAACAAAAAATATTTAGTGATGTTATACGATTTTTCAACAAACTATATATTTAATTTAATGATCTCTGTAGATACTTTTATTTAAAGTAATAGAAAATATATGCTAAATTAGGGTTTCAACTAGGGATGGCAATGGGTCCGCGGTACCCATTTCACCCGGTCACCCGACCCGCTAAACCGGGTGAAAAACCCGCATAAAACGGGTGACGGGTGGAACGGGTACGGGTGTGGGTCGGGTGACGGGTGAACATTTTTCACCCATCACCCGACCCGCTCACCCGCATAGATTATATATATTATATTATATGTTAAATTTTTACTTATTATTCATTCTCCTTCACTTAGGATTTTTGTAACCCTAACTAGTGAACAAGAACATTCATGCTCTGGGTGACTGCGTCATTCTTTATTCTCACCACTCTCGGTAATTTTACAGCCATAGCATACTTGCTCTACGCAGTTTTTTAATTATCTTCACTGAAGGTAATTGCAACCCCAACTGGCAAACATGGAACAAAAATGCTCTGTGCCTCTATTTTCTTTCTTCACTCTCGGTAATTTTGAAACCCTAACTGAAAACAAATAACTTACATGCTCTACTACGAAGTTTTTTCATCTCTTGACTGAAGGTAATTTCGCAATCCTAACAGGCGAACATTGATCATACATGCTCTGCGCCTCTATTTTCTCTCTTCACTCATGGTAATTTTGCAACCATAATTGGCTAACATGGAATGTACTGCTCTGTGCAATATTTTTTATTTTCTCTGAAGTAAATTTCACAATCCTAACCGGAGAACATAGAACATACATCCTTTGTATCTCTATTTCTCTTCACTCACAGTAATTTGCAAACCTTAGTGGCGAACAGGAAAAAGAAAAACAAACGGTAAATGGGTAACGGGTTTACCCGCTTCACCCGCGGGTGACGGGTGAAACGGGTGATGGGTGATACATAACAGGTGACGGGTCGGGTACGGGTGGAGCGGATGAAGTCGGGTGACGGGTGCGGGTGATGGTCCACCCGACCCAAACCCGACCCATTGCCATCCCTATTTTCAACTATGTATACATTAATAATGTATATTAATTTTTTGCAAAATAAGATTACTGTATCATACTAGGCGTTGTACTAAACATGGATAGATATTGAGAATTTAGAATGAAATTTTTACATTAACCTATCAGTTTTGTTTACTTCTGATATAGGTAACATGTGCCGATAATTTAACTAATAAAAGGGTTCTTTTGAACACCATGTCCAAATAAATAGCCGCCTGTGCACTTTAACCCGCCGTTGCACCACCTTAGCCGGCCCTAGGTAGAGCAACGTGACCAGTGAGATTATCACCACGGAATCGCTGCCCGCGCTGCCAATTCGGAGATAACAATCTTCACATTGCGCTTGTCAATATGTCTCAGGTGATTAAACCCTTTCCTCTCTCTTGCCTCAATTTCAGTGTATTCCGAGTTCTGAATTTGTCGTTCTAGGGCAACTGTAATTCTCCATGTCAGCTGTTGGTATGCTGTGGTCATTTAGCCCCTTTACTCTCATGTTTTGTTGTGAACGAGCTAATGTTTTTCTTTTCGCTTTGTGTCTGGAATATGCATCTGCTTTCAGCATATTGAGAGTGAAGAGGAGTATGAAAAGGGTGGAGAAGTAGAAAAGGCTGGAGCAGTAGAAGAGGATGCCCTTGAACAGTTCAAGAAGAACAGCATGAGCACTGGGATTATGACCACTGAATCATTCTCTGCCCTGCCAATTTCAGATGCAACCAAAAACGCCATCAAAGATATTGGCTTTAGCAATATGACTCAGGTGATTAAACCCTGAATTTTATCCGAACTAGTGCAATCTCAATTCTCTGTGTGCGCGTGTTGATATGTTGCGGACAGTTGGTCCCTGTCTATCACATGCTTCGTTGTTGAAAGAGCTGAGGTTTTCTGCCCGTTTAGTATTTGGCATGTGCATCTTGTTGCAGCGTCCCGCTAACATAAGATATCAACTGCTCAATCAAAAAGTTTCCTTTAGTCCTCCTGCGAACATAAGATATCAAAAATTTGTGGTTAAAGAATGTAAATTGTGAGGTATATTTCCGCGTCTCTGACATTATGGTTTGACTCCGTTTGTAGATTCAAGCCAGAGCCATTCCTTCCCTCCTGGAAGGTAAAGACGTGCTTGGAGCAGCAAGGACTGGTTCTGGGAAGACACTTGCCTTTCTTATTCCAGCTATTGAGTTACTATATCATGCTCGATTCACCCCTCGCAATGGATTGGGCGCTCTTGTTATTTGTCCTACTAGGGAACTTGCCATGCAGGTAGTGTTTGCCGACCTCATCATTTTGTGTTATGAAAGATGAAAGCTAGTTTAAGCATCTTGCTTGGTTGCTTATCTGCAATAACAGCAGGATGATGCTTCTATTACATTATTGTTTAAATTCTATCATTTCCTCCTAAAACCAGTCCCATCTTTGGTATTCGGAATGGTTAAAATCTAACACTATTTTTGCTAGAGAAGAGGTATTCTTGGAGTTTTAAATTCATGATTGGTTTTTCATTACAGTATATCATGGTCAGCTTGGCTTGCTAGCTCTCTGTTTTCAACTTCTAGTCTTTTAATGAAAGGCCTCTTTATTAGACCCTGGCCTTTGCTTGCCCACTTTTCGTATTATACTAGCTGCTTATTTGAAGTGATCATCCCGTCAGATGAAAAGTTCTGCAATCATTTCCAATATGTGAAAGAGCGTCCCTTTAACACTTGCATCTTCCTCTTGTGCCCATGTATGTTGATTGATGAAGCAATGAATGTTGCTTAGAGCTGTTGGGGTTCTTGCATACCATGCTCAATAGGGCAGGGATAGTGTAGAATAAGAGGTATTCTAGAGTGCTGAAGGAAGAGGTATTGTAGGAGTTTCATGTTCATTTTTAGTTTTCCGGTACGGTATATCATGGTCAGTTTGGCTTGCTACTTTTCTGATTTCAACTTTGAGTGTTTTGATGAAAGATCTCTTTGTTAGATTCTGGCATTTGCTTGCCCTAACATACTAGCTGTTTATTTTTTAATTTGATTAATCCGTGAGATGAAAAGTTTTGCAATAATTTCCATGTTGAAATGCTGTCCCTTTAACACTTACATCTTCCTCCTGTGCCTATGTATCATGATTTATGAAGTAATGAACCTTGGCTTAGAGCTGTTGGGGTTCTTGAATACCATGGTCAAAAGGGTAGGGAGAGTTTAGAAAAAATTAATGCTTTGTGGACTTCCCATGTAATTTTGTTTACAGTTTCTGTATGTGAACCATCTCTGACATTTGAGCTCTTGGATGTCCATGCATAGTTGTAAACCTGACTTTTGATTTAGTTGCAGGATGGTCTTTATCTTTTTAACCCAAGCTTTATCTTGTTAAGGAGTTTACTGTTATTCAATCTTTCTCTGCTATAGAAGACAGTTTTACATGCATTCTGTTGCATACCTATCTTTGATTTTAGCTTGTGTGGTCAGCTCATCATTTTATGGTCTCCTTCATTCATCTTTAATTGTGTGTGCAGTCTCATGCTGTTGCCAAAGACCTTCTCAAGTATCACTCGCAGACTGTTGGAACAGTTCTTGGTGGTGTAGGTCGAAGGGGAGAAGCAGAGCGTTTAGCCAAGGGAGTAAATTTGTTGATAGCAACACCAGGACGACTACTTGACCACCTTAAGTCTACCAAGGGATTCATATACAAAAACCTAAAGGTACCTGCTTATTGGACTCAAGCTTCTTCTATCAGGATCGTAGTTTATATTTCTATACTTTTGAAATACGTATTCTTCTAGTGATATCTCCCTTTCATTTTTCTTTGAAATCACCTTTTGTTGAAGCAAGATTAGTGATTATCTACGTTCATCTTTTATGATAAAGAACCTTGATGCTCCTAAATGTTGGTGGGCATAATGACTTTCCGCTGTTGTACACCATAGTGGTGCTTGCCTGTCATCATATTGGAGTTACTGTTCAAGGTCACCTTGGTGATTAGAGGACTTATCCTTTCCTCTTCTCCTCCAATGTGTTGCAATAGTCTGTTTATGTTATTAAAGATCTGTTATGTTTTATTCTGTTTGCATGCAGTGTCTGATAATCGATGAAGCAGACAGGATTTTGGAAGCAAATTTTGAGGAAGAAATGAATCAAATTCTTAGGATTCTGCCTAAGGTATGTTTGTATTCTATGGTATCTTCTATCCTGTTATTCAAGGTTTGTACAAATTCCTGCGATCCAGTGTGAGACAATTGTGAAATAAACGGAAATTATACAACATATTCTCGCCCTTGTCATGCTTGATTGAGGAGATTCTAGATCAACTACTCGTGATGATGTGATCCTTTTCTTGTATTGGGAAAAAGCTGAAAAATTATAATTCATGTCACTCATGTTGCTCTGTTTTGAGTACATTATTCTAGAAAATTTTAATATCTGACATGCTTCTTTCAAATATTTTGCTTGTAGGATCGTCAAACAGCTCTTTTCTCAGCTACTCAAACCAAAAAGGTATTCGAAGATAACACAGAATTTTCCTGCAGCTATTAATTCTGTAAATATAGTTTTTATCAGTTTGGTTCATGGAATAGAAGCTGGCGTCACTTTCAACTATTTATCTGCTGATTGGAAAGATTATAGGAAGACTAGTCCTGTTGATACTGAATTTTGGCAGGTTGAGGATCTTGCTCGTATGTCCTTTCAGTCCACTCCGGTCTATATTGATGTTGATGAAGGCAGGAGCAAGGTATACATGATACATCTCAAATTTACTGGTTCAATGAGGATATTCAATTGCCTTTACGTGATATGAGATTGGTTGATATGTTGTGATTGCAGGTCACAAATGAAGGGCTCCAACAAGGATATGTTGTGATTCCAAGTGATAAGAGATTTGTTCTGCTATATTCATTCTTGAAGAGGAACCTCTCCAAGAAGATAATGGTTTTCTTCTCGTCGTGCAATTCTGTCAAATTCCACGCAGAGCTTCTACAGTATATTCAGATAAGCTGCTTGGACATTCATGGAAAACAAAAGCAAGCAAAGAGAACTACAACATTCTTTGACTTTTGCAAGGCGGAAAAGGGTATATTGTTATGTACGGATGTTGCTGCCAGAGGACTGGATATCCGCTCTGTGGTATGCTTGCTTGCTTTATTTTATTTTTTAGTCATTCAAATCTGCATTGCTCCTCGTAACTTAATCTGAGTTCGGTGATGTTTAAATTTATTTATCTTGGTGCTTTTCTGTAGGACTGGATTGTGCAGTTTGACCCTCCAGATGATCCTAAGGTTGTCTGCCCCACTATAACTTAAATTGTTATTCTTAATCATGTGTTTTCCCTGTTGAACGGTTGATATACTTGTGATGCTAAACGTGGTATTGGCATGTTCAGGAATACATTCACAGAGTTGGAAGAACAGCTCGTGGGGAAGGTGCAAAAGGAAATGCCTTACTTTTTCTTATACCTGAAGAGCTTCAGTTCCTTGCGTATTTGAAGGTGTGGATTTCTATTGATGGTTTTGGTTAGGCTGAATTTTTCTTTCTGTTGAGTGACTAATGAAGTGGTTGTTGTTGCTATGGTTACAGAATGAAAAGGTTCCTGTTAAAGAGTATGAATTTGATTGTAAGAAGCTGGCGAATGTGCAGTCTCATCTGGTACTGAAGTGTTTATATATGTAGTTATTAGATGTATATTGTTCATTTAAACTTTTCCTGTGATTAATCTTGCATCACTGAGCCGTATGTTGAATGATCTTTTTTTTTTTATCAGGAGAAACTGGTGGATAACAATTATTATTTGAACAAATCAGCGAAGGAAGCATACAGATCATACATTTTAGCATACAACTCACACTCGATGAAGGATGTTTTCTCTGTTCACCGTCTTGATCTTAATGCTGTGGCTGCTTCATTTTGTTTTTCATCTCCTCCAAAGGTGAGCTTGAACATAGAGAGCAGCGCCGCAAAGGTAAGGAAGCAGACGCAGAGAGTGGATGGGAAACGGAAACGAAATGGTTTCAATGAGAGCAATCCGTATGGTAAAAGAGGCGCGGATGACAATCGACAATTTGTGAGGTATTAGGATGAGAAGCAGCCGCTTATCATAGGGATGAATGACACTAGAGATTGAGAATACTGTAATTATCTTCACTAACTATGAAGATTACTATGTAACATTTCTAAAATTTTGACATGTTATGGGTGGGGAAGGGAAATTCTGGTTGGAACACTATTATTCTCTGTTTTGGGTGTATCCAATTCAAACATCTGTTATGTTCGTAGCGTTCTCTTTTGCAACATTTGTTAATCATGACTTGGCAGGTCTTAGAAGCATATTACAGTACATGTACAACAAAAGTCCTAAGTGCAACTACCCTGGCAAATTACAAATTCGGTATAGTAGCAAGGATGATAAAGATGGTAAAAGCTTACAAGCTCGAGGACAAACTTATCTAGATAACATCCTAACCAAACCAACTCAAACGAGGCTTGACAAGGTTTAGTAACACGGTAACTCAACCAGAGTTGTAGAACAGTCGTTCCATTCGTTTCGCTACTGTTTGTTGGGATTTTGTCGAACTTATTTAGAGTTAAAGAAGTAAAGAAATGTTAATATTGGTTGGATGGTTTCTCTGCCTTAAGTCTTAACCATTCACTTAACAAAATGGAGATGATTATATTGCCTCCTTACCCTCATTAAGAGAGTTTGCCATCCCAATAATTTATTCGATCTTTACCGATTTGTGAGTTTTACTCCATGTCTTTAGTTGATGATATACTTGGCGCTTCAGGCCTCTTGTGTTTATTTTCATTGCAGCTTTCTTCTTTTGATTGGATTGCCTTCTTTTTGTACTTTTTTTCATTACACTCCTCAAACTGTAAGACAGAAAAAGAAAAACGTTTTGTTATTCCCAATTATTGAAAAAGACTGCTACCGAGTTGGTCAATGTACGTCTTTCATTTAACCAACCGCTTCTGTTCCTTTTTAAAGAGCCGTACGTAAGTGCTTCAAATGAATTGCTACAGAGCGGTACACATGCTCACACCACCAGCCATACTCTTCCAATAACTTGATTGATCGGTACACTAGATCCAGCTCGACAAGTGATAACCAGCCATCTTAGCCACCATGTCGCCGCCACCATCTTCATCAATCGACCCAAACAGCGGATTCTGCCCAACAAACTCCACTTTCTACACCAAACGCCCTCCAATCTCCCTTCCACCCAACCCAGTCCTAGACCTCACCACATTCATCTCAGCCCGAGGCCATCTCCACCACAACGCCACCGCTTTTGTCGATGCTACCACCGGCCACTAACTCACATACTCTCAACTCTGGCAAGCCGTTGACTCCGTCTCCTCCGCTCTCTCTTCTCCCTCCATCGGTGTCCGGAAGGGCCACGTCATCCTCATCCTATCCCCAAACTCCATCTACTTCCCCGTAGTATGCCTCTCCGCCATGTCTCTTGGCGCCATCATCACAACCACCAATCCACTTAATACTTCAGCCGAAATCGCCAAGCAGGCAGCTGATTCCAATCCATTTCTTGCATTCACCACTCCCGAGTTGCTCCCCAAACTCGCCGGGTCCAACTTCCCAATCATCCTGATAACTGATGGTGATCATAAAATCACTGATCACATTTCATCAAGTTCTCAATCCGGATCCAAAATCCTTACAACTCTGGACGAATTGATGGCAACAAACCATCCGAGAGCAGAATACGAGACAGAGTCACTCAAAACGACACCGCATCACTCCTCTACTCATCCGGCACGACAGGCGCAAGCAAGGGAGTAATCTCATCCCACGCAAACCTAATCGCGATGGTGGAAATCGTTATCCAACGTTTCAAACCCCGACAAGAAACCAACCATCACCACCAGCAACAGCAAGTCTTCATCTGCACAGTCCCAATGTTCCACATCTACGGCATGGCGGCATTCGCAACAGGACTACTCGCAACGGGAGCCATGATCGTTGTCTTACCAAAATTCGAAATCAACGATCTCTTCACCGCAATCGAGAGATATAAAGTGACTCATTTCCCTTTAGTTCCACCGATTTTCGTCGCGATGGTGAATCAAGCGAGGGGGATCAAAAAGAGGTACGATGTGAGTACGTTGAGAGTGATTCTGTGCGGTGGCGCACCGTTAGGGAAGGAAGTGATCGAAGGGTTCGTGAAGGAGTATCCTGGTGTGGACATTTCGCAAGGATATGGGTTGACCGAGTCAGCGGCGATGGGTACGTCGACGAATTGTTTGGAGGAGAATCGGAGGTATGGGACGGCTGGGTTGCTTAACCCGAATATGGAAGGGAAGATTGTTGATCCGGAGAGTGGACGGGCTTGTGGAGTGAAGGAGACTGGCGAGCTTTGGATTCGTGGTCCCACCATTATGAAAGGTGAGAATAATTTACAAAAGACTAGTAAGCTAGGCTGCTAGAGATGACAGACGTCAATTTGTAGACAAGAAAAAGGTTGTTTATTTGGTTGCATGTGAGGATATCCTCTTCCTCAATTAATGGTGGTGGTGTTGTCGTTTTTTTTTTTTTTGAAAATTACATTTCTAACTATGATGTTTGGTGAAATTATACATTCCGTCCACAAGGTTTTAAAAATTATTTTATCCACCCATGTGGTTTCCGCTATTTTACATCTAGCAACTTTTTAAATATTTGATCAACTTAAAAGATGCTTAAATATTATCCAAAATTGATGAAACTTCACATGGACGATGCTAAGTAGTTATATTTTGATCTAGCATGAGATCCAAAGTGTTTTAAGCTCATATGTGATCCGTGGGACTAAATGAAACATGTAACATGTGAACGTACTTTCATTGGGTCCCACAGGTCATATATGACCTTAAAAAACTTTGGATTTGACATTGGACAAAAATATAACGCCTTTGCATCATCCATATAAATTTTTATTAATTTTAGACAACATTTAAACCCCGTTTAAGTTGATCAAATATTAAAAAAGTTACTAGATGTAAAATAGAGGAAACAAAGTAATTTTTGAAACCTCATGGGTGGGGTGTATAATTTCGCCAAACGTCATGGTGGGATGTAATTTTCCCTTTTTTTTTTATATTTAGCACGTTTATAATGTTTGGTCAATTATAAATATTGTTGCTTTCTAGGTACCAAGTATCATTAGCCTAATCATCTGGGTGCTTTCATAAAATTTGCATTATTGGCCACAAAAAGAGACAAGAAGGTAATTCCTTTTTACTTTGGGGTAGGTTACTTCCAGAATCCTGAAGCAACAGCTGCAACAATTACTCCAGATGGATGGCTAAAGACGGGAGATATATGCTACATAGACGAAGACGGTTTCCTCTTTGTGGTCGACAGGTTGAAGGAATTGATTAAATACAAAGGATATCAGGTAATCATTTTTCTTATCTATAAGCATTCTGATAATGGTTCTGTTTCTTTCTCTCACTTAATTTGTTAATATTATTGTTTCTCCCGTCAATGACTTGATAATTTCTTGGTCAATTTGTTCTCTGGTTGAATCTATCTCCAATGGCATGATCAAACAGGTGCCGCCGGCAGAATTAGAAGCTCTTCTACTCACTCATCCACAGATTGATGATGCAGCTGTCATCCCGTGAGATTATTAGTTGAATGCTTTTCGTCATACTAATTTCAATTAGTTACAAAGTGCACGCCTAATTTATAATGATGTTCTGGTTTTGTGATGGACAGATACCCAGATAAGGATGTTGGTCAATTTCCTATGGCATATGTTGTAAGGAAACCGAAAAGTTCATTATCAGAGGACTCTGTCATGGAATTTGTTGCTAAACAGGTGAAGTATTAACATCGTACTTATTTGATGGAGTAGTTGACAAAAATACTTCATCTTACCGGTCAACCAACAGTTTCTTTCACGGAATTCTTTTTAATCTAAGTTGCTGTTGCTTATAGTGATTAGTACATTCTTATTGACACAGATTCGCTAACAGTTAGTTATACGCGCGGAAAAGTAGGAGTATGTTGTTGGGTTTTAAATTTCGACTTTTCAATCGCAGGTGGCTCCATACAAAAGAATCAGGCGTGTGGCGTTTACGAATTCCATTCCTAAGAACCCTTCTGGTAAAACTCTGAGGAAGGATCTCATCAAGATGGCTACTTCTACTGCAAGGCTCTAAACAAATAAAAGCCGGCTGCCCACTAGTTTTTTTACAGCAGGGAATACACCCTAACATATAATATGTTGATTGTGAGGCTTAGTGCAATGGTAAGAAGTTGCTTTACTGATTATGAGTTTACCTTGAAAAAATAAAGCTGTAATAACACAAGGCCTATGTAAGCTTCAAAAATGAATTTTCTTTAAAGATAGATTAATCTACTACTACATTGCATTTTGTGAGTGAATGAGACTATGACTCCATAAAAAAGTAACAAATTAAAGTGTGTCATATGGAATATAAAAGTAAAAATCTATCTTAAAAAATAAAGGTTGTAAAAAAAATTCATCAAATTATTCATGAGATTATTGTAGTAATATACTATATCAGGATCTGAATAGATAGGTATTACGTAATTAGCAAGAAAACTTAAGCATATTTTATAATGAGTTGTTAAAGACATGTATATGATGATGTATTTAGTGAAATTTTCCGATATATAATGGGCACAAATTATAAGGATGACAACTCATGACTCTAACGGAAAAGCTCATGAGTCAATACCCATTGCCCCCGGGCTCGATAACTGCCCCGGGCTGGTTTATAATGTGCAACAACAAAAAAAGTAGGCTAATCTTCTGCTTAGTCGTTTGTGTGAAAGTGAGCATGTATAATTCCCATGTTATACATGGGACTACAGCGGACCCAGCTTCTTCCAGGGGAATCGAACTGCAACTACCTACGAGGAGGGATCACTTTGCTCCCCGAATGGTTCTCAAGTTGCGAGAAAATGATTCATTTCCCCTCCAAAGGAATCACCATTAACAAATTCTGTTTTTCCTTTCTTAGTTTTGCCCAAACTTGCATCAATCAGTGACATACTTAGTATCACTTGTACTGCATATATAGGAAATGAAGGTGTCTTGAACACCTTTACACAAAGGCTGTGAATATAATACTCACACACTTGCAACTCTCAAAGTCTTTGTAAACATATCAGTCAGTCAGCTCTCCAATGGGCTCGTCTGTTTCGGAAGTCTACAACTGCTGGGGGCTATTTTCGAATCCTGCTACTACAATAAAACAGAGATAAAAATAGAAATGTTGTTCTCTTGTCTCCAAACAAACCCGCAGCACAGCCATCTCTTCATTCTAGACAGGCCTAGTAGCTTAGACAACTGCATAACTCAAGCGCATCCCGATCATGAAACCACATGGCCTCCTTATCAGCGAAGTGGAATCCCATGTGTTGCTTATCAGCATTCTGTCAGTGAGTTTGTGCTAAATAGGAACATCGTAATAACACAACCTAAAGCCAAGTTTTCAAGCCTAAGTAATGTGCTTGCAATTCTACAAACTATCAAGCGAAAAGGCAAAATGGTATAAATCGGTTTCAAAACGTTGGTCATGAGTCGGAAATCACGAGCTTCACCAGAGCCAAAGCATAGTCTTCCTGATATCAGTATCCCGTGGAACAGGTACGTGTATGATATTTCCATATTCCTAACACAGACCCAAGCCTACTCCAAAGTAAATTTTGGAGTGTGAATGCACCTTCACATCAAACCCCCCAAAACAACTGTTTCCCAGAAAGAGCACACAAATTGAGATTCGCAAAGGTGTGCTTACCTATACTGTGTGCCGACAAAGCTTCGGTGCAAGGACCACCGAATAATGCTTCAAGCTCCTTTTTCAGACAATGCTTTCAGGATCAGACCAAGAGTTAACCAATCATCGACTGTTACATCTATCACGAAACTCACATCTGGGCTAATCTCTACATAGCGCTTGCAAAAGGAAATTGAC
This sequence comes from Limonium bicolor, assembly GCA_023374045.1. Taxonomy (NCBI): domain Eukaryota; kingdom Viridiplantae; phylum Streptophyta; class Magnoliopsida; order Caryophyllales; family Plumbaginaceae; genus Limonium; species Limonium bicolor. The sequence continues at coordinate 285,149,850 of CM041776.1, forward strand.
TGAAAACTGTTACAGTTCCATATACAAAGGGGAAAAAATAAAATCACAAAGACATGGCACTCACTACTGCCCAATCAATTCATTCTTACATAGACAAAGGAAGAAGCATCCTTCGTTTCTTCTTCCGAGCCAATCTAACTTGCTTTGTGACTTTCATGCATAAAAGCAAGAGCATCGTGACGCAGACTAATATAAAAGCAAGCCTTATATGCTTGAAGTACAAAGACACGGCAGAAAAAACTAGGAATGCTACAATTGTGAGCTCCCATATAACAAAGATCACGATATCCACCCTGCAATCAAAGGGCACAACCAAGGGCGTACTATATATTAGTGAGTGTGCAAAATGTGAGTACAGTATGTTTATGTTATACAAGGAGTGCAGGTTTTTCATCATTAAGAATCACACTACAAGCGGAAGCATGTATCTGCATGGATAAGCTGAGAAAAAAATTTACCCCTAAACTTCATACAACACATCTGGAATACACATGAGACTCAAACTAGCAACACAAACACTCGATAGAAATAAGAACAGGATGACAATCATGAAAAGCTGCATAACGCACATGTAAAACATGGCTTCATGGCAAGAGAACACTACGTGATAGAAAAACACAGATACCATGCAGAAGCATCGCCTAGCAAGAGAACAGCCCAAATCTGATAACACACCCTCCCCAAAACCAACTCCTGGAACAGAAACTTGGGGAAAGAACGCTTAAAATAGTCTTCTCCGCTATGGATATAGTTATTTTTTTCACCAATCAGACTATAGTGGGAACGAGGCAGATGAATCATTTCACGTGATGTGACTTGGTAAATGAGGAAGGCTTTAAGAAAATTTCTCAGGAATGCAAGTGAGCTCAGCGCCTCATAGCAAGATTACAACTCAAATCTATTGTCCGTCTCCTCCTTATAACACACTGATTCACTAACTGAAATAGCTACACTGCTGGAATGATAAGATAGATCAACCTGCTATGTGCAACTTTGATGAAAGATCATGGGGAAGTACATGATCTTCACACAAATCATTTCTTACAGAGAGTTTGGAAGAAAGCTGAAAATTTTAAGATACCCCCGGAACCAGATCTGGCGGCATGGACCAAGGCTTTCTATATATCGTTCGCCTCAATCCCTCAGTATTCAAAACAAGATATCTGTACATCAGCATCAATTGATATTTCTAAATTTGACACAAGGCATAAATCGCCTGGCATTAATCAATCCCACCACTTAAATACTCTAGGCTTCTCATAAGTTCTTTTTCCCCACAATATCAACCCACAGACCAACGCCTATAATCCGTCAAAAAACCTTAAATGTCACTATCTCCAAGTTCACAGGATCGGTTTACCGGAAATTCAAATCTTTCGGAACCAACAGTGAGACAAGTCGAAAAATGAAAGAGAATCAGGATATCAAAAGTAAACTACTGAAGGACGACAAAGAAGATCGACCCGTTAGAACTGAAGATACCTGGACGTGAAATTAGATGTAGCGGAGAAGAAAGACGCCGATGCCCATTCATGTCTAGAACGTTTCTGGTACTCTCTAAGCTGCTCCGCCAAATTGTGCCGTGTAATCATACCAAAAGATGCCGTTTCCGCCGCCTTTCGCCTCCACCTCACCGTTTAACTCCGTCGCTCCTCCTTTCCCCTCTCTTTTCACGTCGAGAGAAGGATGAATTCTGAATCAAAGAACGGAAACTTCATCCGGCGAACACAGTTCGCTCGCCGGGAGGAGAATTGCGGGATATTTCTTCAAGCGGACAAAAAGCGAACGTAGCGAAAGAACACGAAGAGGGGGCAGGTGAGGGGGGCGACTTGGACGGGACCGACGGATCCGAGGGGGATGAATGAAGAACAATCAAAACCAACACCAACGAATGTTGTTCTGGTGTAGTGACGACAAGTTGGAAGCAGATTCTAGCGGTGGCGAGTTTTACGACCCAGTTTCGTCGATGCACAAGTTATGGGCCTGTAAACTGAGTGAAATTGAGCCCATTGTTACGGATTGAATCTGTAATGCGTGCAGCTGCTTCTTGTTAGTCAAAGTATGGGCTGGCCCAAAGTCTAATCCTTAGTTTCACTACCTCCCGATATTCCTTTATCCGAAGAAACATTTTGTTTTCACTTTCTTAAGGTTGAAGATTTCACTTTAGAATTCTTGTATCCTCGAAGACTTCACTTTAAGTTTGCTAAGGGTTGTTCTATCAGTGTGGGATGTTCATGGAAAATCGGAACCGCCAATATTAAAATTGGAAACTAGAAACACAATTAATTGAAGTGGTTTGTAAATTGTTTAATTTTCCGGTCCCAATTCCGGTTATTAATTTTAAGAAATCTAGTTAATTATAAAAACTATTTAAGATTTTTTATTTATTAACTTTTTAATACAAGTATAAAATTATATGCTTAATTATTAGATTTATCAAAAAAGTACAATTATATAGTTAATGGTTAGAGTTATACTAAAACCAATTAAATCTTACTAATATCGATGATTAACTGGTTTAATACTGCACCAAAACTGGTAAAATCGAGCATAATTTAATAATTATAAGAAAAAACACATAAACCTATATGATTTCAGTTAATAGTCTAACCGATAAAATTACACCGAAACTGATAATTAACCAATCATGATTAACCACTTCCAAATAATCGATTTCAATTATCAAATTTGACTAACTGAAAATCTAGTTAACCGGTTATAAACACCCCTTCCATCCGTAGTACGGAGTGGGACAGCTCCAAACTTAAATCAGAAAACAATCCGAATATCTGATTTTACATTTTTAAGTTCTCGTGTGGTACATTTGATGACATTTTTATAAAGGTAAATTCTTGCCTACAAGTGAATGTAGGTAGGATGGCTACACGTGAGGTATTTTAGTCAAATAAAAATAAAAGAAATTGGAGGGAGGGGAGCGCCCAACATGGAACGCTTTTAATTCCAGTTTTTTCTTTTCTTTTTTTTTGATTTTTTTTCTTTTTTATCATAAAAACTTTAAATTGTTATAACTTTTAATATATAAATCCAAAATGAAAAATAATTATATCATTGTTCACCTAAATTCAAACTTTTCAAAAGAAGAGCATAAATGAATATGTTTTGACAACTTTTTAAAAAAAATATATATATACGATGATATTTTAATGTGAGAATGTATGTACGTATTTTAATGTGAGAATGTATGTACGTATTTTAATGTGACAATGTATATGTTTTAATGTGACGATGTATATGTTCATATGTGAGAATGTACATGTTCTTTAATGAACATGTGTACATGTTTGTATGAACATCTGTACATGTTTGTATGACCGTCTGTACAAGTGTTCTTCCTTATATGTACACGTATTAATTTAAGGATGTATATATTTAATTATTCGTACAGGTTTATATGACTATCTATATGTTTTTAATGCGAGGGTGTACATGTTTTAGTGAACATTTGTACAGGTTGTGTATGACAATCTGTACAAGTTTTCTTTTACATTCTATGCTCCATACATGTAAAAATAATTTTTTAAAAGTTGTCAAAATATATCTATGGCTGGTCTTGTTTTGAAAAGCTTGAATTTAGATGAACAATGATGTAATTTTTTTTCATTTTGAACTTATATATTAAAAGGTACAACCATTTAAAGTTTTTATGATAAAAAAGGAGAAAAAAATTTAAAAAGAAAAAGGACGCTGGGATGTAAAAAAAAAAACCTTCGCGCGCTGCATAATGTAGCCAAATTGGCTACAGTTGGTTGTAGCCAAGACACATTGTTTATAAGTTCTCCTTTGATGATATCCTGAAATATATAAATAACAAAATCAAAATTTTGTGACAAAAATTACATTATGTTATTAACTGCTTTGTAAATACTTTAATCTAAATCTTTGACAGTGGAGAGGACATGATTTAGTGGAGTCGAATGATTGTACAGTGCAGAGTGTAAAATGCCGAGAAAACATGTACAGATAGTACATACGACTATCCAAAGTTTCGATTGATATCCCGATCCACATGTTAAGTCATGAATCAGCTCATTACAATTAATTTAGAATTAGTTTCGTTACAAATAAATTAAATTTAGAGAAAATTCACGAGATACCCTTGTTTTCTTTCGTAATTCATAATATACTCTTGTGATTTTAGTAATTTAACTTTAAACATGCTTAAATGTTGTCCAAAATTGATGAAATTTTACATGGACGATGCTAAAGTGTTATAATTTGATCCAATATCAAATTTGAAGTTTTTAAGCTCACATGTGACCTGTGGGACCCAATGAACAGTCACATATTCATTGGGTCCCACAGGTCACATGTGAGCTTAAAAAGCTTCAAATTTGATATTGGACCAAATATAACACTTTAGCATCGTCCATGTAAAGTTTCATCAATTTTGGACAACATTTAAACATGTTTAAAGTTGAATTATGAAAATCACAGGGGTATATTGTGAATTACGAAAGAAAACAGGGGTATATCGTGAATTTTCCCTTAAATTTATACTCCTGAATTGACTCTTATTTATTATTTAAATATATGGTTTTGAACATTTAACATATAAGATAAAAAAAATTAAGGGAAAATTCATGAGATATCCCTGTTTTTTTTCGTAATTCACAATATACCCCTGTGATTTTCGTAATTCAACTTTAAACATGTTTAAATGTTGTCCGAAATTGATGAAACTTTACATGAACGATGCTAAAGTGTTATATTTTGGTCCAATACCAATAACTATGATAAGCACAATAGATTTAACTGATAAATGCTATTGCACATATCATTAGTTAACCCCTCTGTCCACCAGAATATGGCTACCATACGGTTAATATCCTAAACCACTGATATAGGTAATCTAACTATACTCATAACATAAATAAGAAAAGCTTGAAGGACTATTTTAATTAGCACTCCTCTATCCGCGTAAGATACAATCTTTGTCCAACCATGAATGCGCTTAGCTATTCTATCCTTTAGATAAGAGAACAGATGAACCCTACTGCAACCCACTTTGTTAGGAAACCCAAATATAGCCCAAAATCATAAATTGCATGAACCCCCATAATATGTAAAATTTCTTGACAAATATAAGGCAGCACACCAGTAGAGAACATTAATCCCGACTTTTGTTAATTAATACATTGACCAGACGCTTGACTAAAATCATCAACACCATATGCTAGGGTCTGAGCATTAGCTGCCGAAGCTTCTCCAAATAAAACACAGTCATCAACGATAAAAAGATTGGTAATATCATGCCCTAGACCTTTGAAGCTGAAGCCTTTATACAGTCCAACATCTACAACTAGCTTAAGGGAATAAGCTAGAACCTCCATGCAACAGATAAACAAGTAAAGAGACAAAGGGTCACCTTGCCTTAATCCTCTTTTTGGATAAAAAGTATTATCAGGAAATCCATTAATCAAGAAAGCCATAGATACAGTTGTAACGAACCAGCCCAACCCAAGAAGGACGAAAACCCATCCTGGTAAGAACATCTAACACAAAGTCCCACTCCACCGTATCAAACGCTTTTGACATGTCCACCTTATAAGCATAACTACCTTTACGTTTGGCCTTAGAACCCCTCATAGCATGTAGAGTTTCATGAACTATAGTAATTTGGTCTGTAATCATTCTACCCCCTTAAGCTGCTTGACAATCATATATTACCCTCATAGCATGAGACTATAGTTACGATATACTTGTTAAAATCATATCTTTAGTAACAATATAACTTTTAGTAACGAATAAAAGTCGTTACAATAAATAAATTGATCTTTGATTACGCCATCACGTGTAACGACATGTAACGACTTTTATCGTCACAATAAATTAAATTAATAACAAATTTTATCGTTATAATAAATTAAAATAGTAACGATTTTGATTTTTGGTAACAATTTTTTGTTGTTACAAAAAGTCTATATTCTAGTAGTGGGAGATAACCCTATAAAATGTGTTACATACAGATATTGGTCTGAAACCAACGATAAATGATAAGTTAGCAAAATGCTTTTGGCATCTTGAGATGATAAGTTTACTTTTTGTCATGTTTAGATATGATAACCGTCACTAAAGTTTGATTAATATCACATGTCATTTCACTAAAGTGGCAAGGATGTTGTCTCCAAAGCAAGCTGGACTGCAAATTGTAATGAATGTTAAAAGCTTCTCCATTTCACATGTCATCTCGAAATTTGAAGGAGTAGGTTAAATTAAATGAAAAATCATATTCGAAAATAACCAGATGAGTTGGGTTGGGTTGCTTCGTCGTAAGGTACATGTCAAAATCAATCTTTTAATTTGTCTCTATTACGTGGAGTAAGGGTATTTATTGCGGGGTTAATTTGGCTAATGAGGTGATCGAATAGCATATATAATAAGTAAACAACTAATTAAAGCATTTTAAAATAATATCTTTTGAAAGAGTTAAAATTATATAGAAGAATAATTTCTCAAACTACAGGTGGTTGGGTTGCATTGCAGGCTTGCAGTCTTGCAGTCGTTGTACAAACACAGATCTCGAATTTTTTATTTAGTGGAGGCCACGAGCTGGGGCGATGCGTCCTCTATATTTTTTGTCGACATGCACCGTACCGACCTGTGTACTAGTACTAATTTCTCGGGTCGACACTGCAGCAAAATTATCCGTGTGGCTGCAATCTGATGGCTAATTGGACCCAAACTTGTGATAGTCTACCGCAAGTAATATAAATCACGGTCTGGTCAATTCGTCACCCTCTTCAAACCATGTCGATCCGGTGAATCAAACAACATAAACTCTGTGTGATTAGCTGAGTTGAGAAGATGGATGTTAGAGAATTTAAACTCCAATCCGTACTCTGCCAAATCAGATGGAAGAAATTTTGTTTGTGTTTTTAGACCGTGAACCGATAGTTATTTTGCTTACAACCAGAGTTGTATTGAAATTATTGTTTAATTGGAAATCTGCGAGCTTGTCTCCCCTCTATGGCCCCACCATTCCAAGAAAAAAAAACAATGAATTTTTACTAATGTTTGAGAAAGAGCTTATCTATATTTTAATTTACGAGATTATATAATAAGTTTCACAACTTGAGTGTTATATTATGTTAAATATAAAGAATTTTTTTAACACGTGGTGTTTAAACTGTTTTAAAAGATGATTAAAATGTTTAAATGATGTGTTTTGGGTCATAGACGAGATTTAGGAATATATGACAAGAGTTTAAGTATCAAGACGAGACCAAACGAGAATTCAAACAATTTTATGGTGGATTAAGAGGTTTTATGTTTAAACAGGTGAAACGGTTTAAGAAAATAATCAAAATGCTTAAACGATGTGTTTTGGTTCATAGACGAAAAAAATTTTTATGGTGGATTTGGGATTACCAGATCAAACATGAAAATTAACTATGGGATGTTTTTCGAGCTGGTCCAGGTCTTTGTCGGACCAAATAGACCCGAACCACTCTTAAGATGGCGATTCAGTCTATTCTGCGACATGGTCCGCGATTTGCACCATGACTAATTCCCAGACGCGAGAATTTGAGGATGTTTCGGATATTTTGCAGCTTGATCTGAGTGTTCCTTCCAAACACAAACCATACTAAAGGGAATGAAGCAAGGCGGACACGACACTTAAATGAATCATCCACAATTGTGTGAATTTCACCCAAATATCTTTAAGAAAATGAAAAAGAAAACTCTATAATAATTTGGAATCCACCAACTTCCTTTTTGTCCTTTCTTATTTAAGGCAGGTACACACATTCAATTTGATTTATTGTTTCACTATAATCAATTAATTAATAAATATTTTATAAAATGGTAAAGTAAAAAGATGATGGTGGGAGAATGAAGATGAGAATAAAAGGACAAGTGAGAATGTTAAAAAAACTTTTTTTTTTACCTAGGATGAATATATCGGTTGTTTACAAAAATAATTAATGATCCATGCATTTTGTTTCTCGACTACGAACACGTAGTAAGAGTATTCACTATAATAAAATGCTTAGAATATAATATAATAATAAAAAAAGGACAGCAAGCGAAGTGATGCCACCTTGCTACATTTAGATATTTTCAATAGATCATCATCATACCATTTCTTAAGTAAAGAGTCGTGTCTCTTCCTCGTTGCTCCATTCCCCTGCCCCCTACCTGGGATGTACAATACACTCTCTATATATACGAGAAAGAACCAACCTCTACACTCACACGCTTTTAAAAGAGTCCTCTGCTACCAAATATCTTTACTCACTTCTCTTATATATCAACTCATCCTCTGTTATCTCCACTATCATCACATCTTTCTATTCAAACTACCCTTTTGTTCATTTGTATTCTACCTCCTCCGTATAGCTTCTGCTACCAATTAATTATCAAGAAGTTGAAAGAAAATCATGGCCGATGAGTTCAACACCCGCAATACCACCACCGCTATGAAGACTGAAGACAAGAATGCAACCGCCGCTGCCCCTTCCGTTGAGACCACTACTGATCGCGGGTTGTTTGACTTTGTCAAGAACAAGAAAGAGGATCACGGTCAGCAGAAGGAAGAGGAGGTGATGACGAATGCTGCTGATTCTAATGAGAAGAAACATGATGAAGGGATCCTTGGGAAACTCCATAGATCTGGATCAAATTCCTCATCCTCATCTTCTGTGAGTGTTTATTTATTACTTCAAACTAGGTTTTTTTTTTTCGTTTCTTGATTCTTCATCTTTTGTGGTGGTTGTGCTTGACGGATGAATCAATAATTAAGTAATTGAATTTGTTTGCAGTCTAGTGATGAAGAGAAGGATGATGATGAGAAAAAGAAGAAGAAGAAGAAATCACTCACAGACAAGATCAAGGACCACCTCCCTGCTAAAACCGGAAACGTCGACGAACAAAAGGAGGAAGAAGAGAAGAAGAAGATCCATCAAGCGGAAGAAGTGAAATACTCATCAGATCATCAAGATCACCAGAATACAGAGTCGGCGGCACCTGAAAAGAAGGGTTTATTTGATAAAATCAAGGAAAAACTTCCAGGTCATGATGATGATACGAAGACAAAGAAACCTGAACATGAGAATTATGATCAAAAGACGGCTGCTACTCCTAATTACGGTCATCATGATAATCATTCGGAAGCAGCAGCTCTACCTCATTCGACAGCACCACCACCTCATTCGACAGCAACCGGTGGAGTTATGGAGGAGAAGAAAGGGTTCTTTGATAAGATCAAGGAGAAGATACCTGGGTTCCAGTCCAAAACGACTGATGATGATAAACGAGCGGAAAAAGTAGTTAAGGAGAAAGAGAAGAGGGCTAAAGACTATGATTCCGCTTAATTGATTAAACCGTGGTTATGTGATTAACCGACATATGATCGTATGTAATCTATCTATGTATCATATCGGCGGAAGGGAAAAAAAACAATAAGTACAAATATATGTTGAGTAATCTGTATGATGCGTTTGAGTGAGTGTCCGTGTCTGTGCGTACGTTTGGCTTCTTCTTCTCACTGTGCTAGTATACATATCTTCCGGTATATATCTGTAATGTTGTCCGACTGGGGTCAACTTTTCATACTCATATGTAATGTGAATTATAAGTGAGCTTTACTTCTTACTACTTTTTTTTTTTTGCATCAGACCTCCATCTTGATTAAGCTATACGACTTGCTAGATTTTGATCATCATCATGCAAATATAATACTCCCTCCGTCCTGAATTGACCGTCTCCTTTGCTTTATGGCACGTTTTTCTACTTCAATATTTAACATATAAGATAAAATAATTTTATAAAATGAAACAGTGTAACATATAGTTTATCATGTAAGGAATCATTTACAAAATTCAAATTTTAAAAATTATTTTATCTTATATGTTAAATATTGAAGTCAAACGACAAGTCCAAATAGTGAACAAGACGGTCAATTTAGGACGGAGGGAGTAAGTTGTTCAACGCCATACTTCAACTATATGCATATTTGTTTTCTTTTGTGTGAATTTTATATTGAAAAATTATATAGTTAGTTGTTAATGTCAATTGATTTTAGGAAAGAATAGGGTTGTCAATTTCAGGTTTTGGGTCGGGTTGACTTCAACCCGAACCCGACCGGTTCATATTTCACCCCAACCCGAAACTGACCCGAACCCGAAACGGTTGTGATTTGTCAACCTGAACCTGACTTGCCAACCCGAAATCAACCTAAAACTGACCCGACGACCCGAAATCAATCCAAAATTAAAAATATTGTACTATCAATATAAATTTTACACAAAATCACCAAGATAATATAACATAACATATAAAACCATCAAAAATTAATGGTTACATGATTGATATATTTAGGGTTATGTCGCATAACTATAAGAATATATATATTTTCTTTTCTTTTTAAAAATGTTTTCGGGTTGCGGGTTGAAATCGGGTTGACATGTCAAACCTAAAACCGACCCGGATTTTTAGCAACCCAACCCAAACCCGACTAAAAAATGTTTTCAAGTTGAAAATTGCAACCCAAACCTACATTTTAACGTGTCCGTTTCGGGTCGGATTTTTGGTTCGTGTCAAGATTGACAACCCTATGATAGAACTTTATGAGTTATTGAACCATTTATGTGTTATATAGGACCACAGGAAAACTTTTAATCGCTAATTTGATACATCACACGTTTGCAAAGTATCAAATGGTCGTTGTAGCTAAATGCCTGCAATACTTTTTGTATGATGCTATATATAGGTAACTAATAACTAATATACTTTCCCGGTGTTAAAACTTAAAACGGCAGCACACCTTGTGGCGATCGATTCGAGAGCACACAATACCTATGTGCAATGTCGACATGTTTACTTTTAATTAATTATATATAGAATTCAATTAGAACTCGTCCTTTGTTATAGATCTAGGTAGATTTGTAATTTGATCCTTTTTTGACGAGTCACTGATTGATTAAGCACATAACTGGTTATTTTGAGCCACATAAAATTAAAAGAGCCTTATCTCACACGTCTTACATATACACGACAACATCACACACAAAATGAAATTAGGTGACATGTCTTATGATCTTCACGCGTGCGTGTATGAAACTTAGCAACTACAGTTATTTATTATTATTAATTTATTATTGATAAGAAGCAGCCAGAAAGGCAAGAACTAGACCTCTGATCGTTAAGATGACCTAATCAAGAGAGTCAGAATTCACAAAACAGGGGAAAATTATAGTTGAAGTGAACAAATGTTTTTATTTTTTTAATAAAATCTATCTAGCCATCCAAACGACAGACTCAGACATCATTACCCCCTTATTTGAGCAGCTTAACAGCCAAGTCAATCACCCTCCCTTCTGCCTTCTTGCTCGATTCTTTTCTCATTGATCTTATCTTCAGATAAAAGGAAACTCTTCTTATACATCTTCAAAATGTTCTCTTCGTCAACAATTCTAAAATCTGAGCTCCGTTACTAGACTCAGCGTCTTGACTGCTTCATCATCCGCATCGGTTTCACACTCCATGATCTTCTGGATTTTGCTTTCCCCTTCTTGCAAACAAATGAATCGGTGTTTCACCAAAAGAGGCGTCTACATAAACATTTGGGATGATCTAAGTGTAGTAGCCTTGTCCATATAATGTTTCGCCATGAAAGGTAAAATCTGATTTGGGTTTGATCCCACTAAAAACTGAACCTTGAGACGATTTTCCCGCTATCTAACACGCATGAAGTTCAACTTTCATTGCTTCCAAGTTAGCTTTCCAACCCAATACAACTGGGTATTGAGAATACATATATTATTTTATATTGGGATGTCTTTTTTAAAAAATAGTTTATATTAGGGATGTCAAATTCAGGCATAAGTTAGGGTTGACGAATCCAACTCAAAAATATTTTAAGGTGAATCCAAACCACACTTGATTCATCTAATATATGAGTTATTTTAAGATAAAGAACTTTATTTAAAATATAAGTTGTTTTGGATTGAGTGGATATTAATTATTTTAAAACTCCATTAATTAGACGCCCTCTTAATTTAGTATAGTTTATCTTTCTTATTTTTTTTAAAAATATCTTGATCAGATGATCATGTACTTAATTTTGTCATGCGGTATATTTAACTCGAAGGTATGAGCACCAGGAGTACATGGGATAAACAGGTTTTAACTAGGTTAACTATAACGAAAAATTGATGATTTTAGTTAGAGTTTATTTAAGGTAACATCACATTTAAATGTAGCTGTTAATTTCCCTTAAAAGCGAACCTTGTTTCTTGCTTGAAGTTTTACAATGGTTTAAGGAGAGAGTGTGGATTGCTTCAAACCTAACCATTGTTTTTTTAAACAACCAACTTGTAATTCATTTAAAACCAAACCCTACATCCAAGGAAATATATCCAAACCAAACCATATCTTTATGAAACACCCTCTAACATGTTCTTATCATCTAGATTTGTTTTCTCATTGTTTTTTATGAAATTGATGAACCTTTCCCTAACTTGTTCTAAGAAAAGATTTTTGCATTTAGTCATGATAAAAACAATTCTGTCGTATAGTAGCCCACTCCAATAGTAAGCGGTCATAGATCCCTCTGGTGGTTTAGATACTCGTCGAAGAGGAACAAAAATCTCTATCCTCAACTGATTCCTATGCGCTGCAAAACCGATCATTCGATGATTTTCATCTTCGACAGTCACACCTTGTTGATCTGAAAATTTCATCCCTGCAAGCAAATTCTTTTCAACACTTGTCTGCTCCAGTGAGACCTTCTTCGTACTCGGTACCAAATTTCCTTCGCTCCACTGCTTCTTGAGAAGATTGATCACTTGCATCTTCGTCTCAAGTTGTCTATTGTGGCGCGTCATTGGCGGCAATCTGCATGTGACAAGTCTAATCAATCGGTGGCTAACTTTTCCAGCAGCCACACAAATTAATTTGCTCTCGAACCTTCTATATCTCAAGTCTGTCGATTTATACCCTGAATTGTAACAAAGAAATCTGGTCCTCCCTCTGAACCTTACGCCCTTCTCTCCTTTGTTTCTTTCTCTTCTGGAGAGTTTCTTTGCGGTGCATCACCAAAATCAACCTACAGTTTCCTCCCTTCATCTCCAAATCGACCCTCAATTTGCACCATATCCCTTTGGGAGAATATCACCGCAACAACTCGAACTGTCAATTCTAGAAAACCCCAAAAGGCAGTGGATAAAGTATGTTGCAAGCCATTCAAAATTCTGCTCACAAGTAGAAGCAATCCCATACTCACGTGCAGAATCATAACCACCATGGATGAAAGGAGTGGAAAACGTAACACATGCAGATAATGAACATTTCACAAAAAAGATGCAACTACAAGCAAAGAGGAAGTAACACAAGAATTCAGCACACAAAGAGAGAGAAGGGAAACTAGACTCTCATTGAAGAGAGACTTTTTTTTTTTATAGTTACGGTAGTGAGTAGGTTTTGAACCCAGGACCTTTACTTCTAGGATACCACTCCTCTACCGACCAAGCCACGGGGGCTTGGCTCACTGAAGAGAGACTGAAACTCTCATCGAAGAAAGGCTCAAAAAGTCGACCTTAATGACCCTACACTATTATTGACATTGTATTATATATCTTTGGTTATTGTTGATCCATCCAGTTTAAATAAATGGATGAAAATCCAAAATAAATAGATGACGATTGGATGATAACCGGATGATGGATAAACGGGTGATGGGTCCAGGTGAGAATTTTTTATCCTCCCCCAATCTATCCCCGTTTATCACCCGATCCGTATCCATTTAGAGGTGCACCCTATTTTCATATGCTCCGTTCAGGTTTTTTTTTCCTTCTAATGATCAAACATCTTTTGAATATCATATATTAGTAGTTTCTACAACATGATCAAACATACTTAGACGATTTTTCCTATACATAGATTATGTCATTAGATGACAATAAATGTTTATATATTGCTAGATTAGCTTGACACTAATATATAAAGAATATTATTATCTTCAAATAAATAATTCCTTTGATATTGATTAAGTTTTATGGATTTGAATGGTAACATTCTCGTGTTATTACTGCAATTTATGTTCCCGATGTAAAAGGGAAATATATTTAAACTAAAAGTTTTGTTATTCTTCATGAACCAAAATATTTTATTCAAATAAAAGTTTCACTCGATTATCACCCGATCCATCCATCCACCCGAATCACCCGCGAATGACAGATGAATGGATGATAAATTACTGAGTGACAGATAGACAAATATGGGTATGCATCCGGGTGATGCTCCATCCTATCCGAATCCGATCCATTAACATCCTAAGTGGGGCAGGGGCTGTCAACCTTGACCCAAACCCAAAATCTGACCCGAAATCGACACGCTAAAACACGGGTTTGGATTACAATTTTCAACCTGAAACATTATGGGGCCGGGTTGCTAAAACCCGGGTAAGTTTTGGGTTTGACCTACCAACCTGGTTTCAATCCGCAACTTGAAAACATTTTTATAAAAGAAAAGAAAATATATATTCTTATAGTTTTGTGACATAACCCTAAATATATTAATTGTGTAACCATTTATGTTTGATGGTTTTATGCTATATGTTATGTTGTCTTAGTGATTTTGTATAGAATTTGTATTGATAGTACACCATTTTTAATTTCAAGTTGATTTTTGGTCGATTTTTGATTCAGATTAACGTGTAAATTTTAGATTCATGTCAAACAGATTGGATTTGGACTAGGGATATATGACCTGGGTTGGTTTCAGATTGATTTCGGTTCGGGTTAACATGTAAATTTCATGTTTGTGTCAAATATATTAAGTTCGGGTTAGGAATATGTCGCCATAATCGATTTCAGATTAACAAATTATAATCCATTTCAGATTCGGACCAGGTTGAGCTCGGGTGGAGGACAGCCCGACCCCAAACTCGAAATGGACAACCCCTTACTTACAGAGTAAAAATGATGGGCTTCTTTTTATTTTTGCTGCACACGGAAGAAAAGTATCTGAAGATTCTGACTGAGGAAGGAAAATGAATATCGGTTTCGTCGGGCAGGGGCAGCTGCTAGCTGATTTACAACACGGTGCCGTTTAATATCCCTTTTCGTTTTCTCTCACGGTCCCACCAAATGGATGCTTCTGGAACTGCCTCCTCCGCGTAGGTCGTGGAGACTAGGTGCAGCGCAGGTGGTACTTTGCAGTGGTAAAACTACATAAAACTACATCTGATACACATTTCGTTCAAAATGTCACAGAGAAGAGCTTAAGAGAGTCAAAACCCGTTTGGCAACATTCGCGCTGCTTCAGCTGATGATTTTCGACCTAAGAGTGACGCAAACAGTGCTTCTTCGTTGTCGTGGAATTACGTTCATCCAAACGTGTCCTTACTAATTTCTGTCTCCGCTTTCCTGGTCACGATCCCTTCCACATCCACCACGCATCTCGGCCCTCGCTGCCGTTTGTTCTCTCTTTCGATCGGTCTTTCCCATTCGCTCGCTCCTTTATTATCACTATTTGGCGGATACAATCTAAATTATAGGTACCTACTACTCCCTAGAAATCAATCGATTTATTGTTCCGTGATTTTCGTTTGCTATCTATTGATTTTAGGAATTCCTTCAAATTACTGCGGGCATTTGAACTCGTTGCTTCGGCATTGGAATTAGGTATGGCGGAGCAGAAACCTGGTGACGGTGCGGGAACCAGTGAGGCATCTGGGACAGGTTCAGATTCATTTGTTATGCTTAATGTCAAGACTTTGGATTCAAGAATCTACAGCTTTCACGTGGAGAAGGATGTAAGGCTCTCTGGATTTTCTTTCCTTCACTGCTTAAAGGTTGCATTATAAAGGACTGGAAAAGTCTCTCATGGTCTAACATTTTTTCAGTATTCCTAGATTCCATGCCTTTTATCCTTGGAGCCAATATTAAAACGGATTGGACTACCGGAAAATGCACCACTTTTATTTTTACCTTTGATGATCATTATTTTCAAAAAACGTGGGTTTAAATCCTGGTCGAAATGACTCCGTTTAAGAGTAAAGATTCGGAGGGATTTTATATGCGTACTTTGATCCAAAAATATGCGTACTTTATTGTGTTGCAAGTTAATCGATTGAGCTTGTGCCTCTGTCTGGTCGTAGACATGACCTGTCATTATGCCTGCTCCTGTTCTTGTATATGGCATTATATAATTGCTGCTATTTTTCCTACTGCATGGTGGAACTGGCTGTGGATGAAATATCCTGGTCCAAACACAAATGCATATATATTGATAGATGCATGCGCAATGTAAAATTTGGGATGGAACCAGGGGCGAAGCCAGAAATTTATTGTTGAGGGGGCTAAAATTATTTTAACAAATATTATTATTAAATTAATTATAGAGAAAATAAAAAAATCATATTGTATAGCTATATATAATTGATATCTAAAAAAATGTACATTTATTTGATTATACTTCTTGATTTATATGTAAATTATCTAATATTTTAATAGATATTTTAGTATTGTAAAAGAGAGTAATATATTAGAAAATTAATAATTACTATTATATAACATAAATATCAAATAATAATAACTTAGTAAAGCACAAAATGATGATACTAAAACTTATCAAGTCTTCAAAACCTATATCTAATCCAAGAAAAATAATAAATCTAAATAAGTATCTAATTTATACCTCATATACCAACATTTTTTTACTCCCAAAACACCAAATTGCTCTCTAATCGATAAAATATCCCATATATTCTCAAATAGTAAACAAGCATTTATGATCATAATCAAATGATGGAGGAGCCAATCCAATGCAATGAATAAACTGAGAAACTAAAAAAAAACTTTACCGTCACACGGCCTAATTTGGTAAAAAGATAAAATTACTTTCATACTTACTCGGTGTAGCTTTGTAAAATAAATGCTTTTAGAAAATATTATAAATATAAGAACTAAGAAGATAGCCAAACTAGAATTTGCTATGTGAAATCAACATTTGAGATTAAAAGTTCTTTTTATTTTTATTTTAATATAAAACATGGCTCACTAACAAACAATGAAGGACGGTTTTCTAGTGGCATTTGATTAGAAGAGAGTTAGGAACAACATATATAAAATATGACCACAATCAATGATGAACAATTTAAACTTGTTATATTTTATTGTCTAAATTGTCACTATTTGTTAGTATGATTCACAAGAGTAATAAATATCAAACTAGTTTCAATTTTTTTTGTCAAAAGGTTGGAGGGGCCAAGCCCCCCTAACAGCACACCTAGCTCCGCCTCTGGATGGAACAAGAGGTACATGCCAACTACCTATAAAATACAGTCGAATAAATACCTTTGATCCCTCGGTTGGGTAGGATTTTGCTCTAGAAGGCGCAGAATGAATGATTGGAATCCTTCTTCCAGCTTCTGAACCGGCAACACTTTTCCTTTGATAGTCTTTAGAACATTTCATACTCAGTTTGATCTGATCACTACATTTCTAAATTGCATTGCCCAATAAAAGGTGATGAGCTCAGTTGAAATTAGCTTGGAGGATGATTTCAATGGGAGCTGAAATGGTTGTGGCTATAGGCTAAGGCTGTGTCTTGGTGACAGAACACATTTCTTGGCAATTCCCAACTGTTACAGAGTCCTTTTTTCTAAATTTAAAATTGCATTAGTTACTTTATTGAGCAATGATGTTCCTTGAGTTAACCTACTTTAACCTTGATATTGTTAGATGCCTGTCACATCATTCAAACAGAAGATTGCTGATCAAATCGGTCTACCAGTGGCACAGCAACGATTAATTTTTAGGGGAAAGGTTCTAAAGGATGAAACTCTCCTTTCGGAGTATCGTATCCTACATTGAGAATTTAGTTTATCAACATTTCTTGTGTAATTCATTGTAGCATCATTTTGTAGCTGGTTATACAGGGTGTAGAGGTAAAAGTTTGTGTGCTCAGTTTGTCTGGTCATTGTGGCTTCATATCCATTCAAGTTTTATACCCTTGACTTTTCTTAGACGTGGAGACTGGGGATACATTGCACTTGGTTGAAAGGCAATTAGGTCAGTCACAATCCTCCTCGGGCCCTAGCTCTGGAGAGACTAATGTGAACAGCAATAGCCAAGGTACATATTGCTGACGTTTCTTACAGATTAACGCAGTAATAAATTGCCATTCAGCTGATGTTAGGTTGTTGATTTGCAAGGTAACAATGCTAGTGTTGCTGCTACTCAGAGTCGTCCAGGGCAATTATCTCACAGTGTTGTACTTGGGACACTAAATGTTGGGGACTTTGGGGAAAGTGTTGTTCCTGAAATAAGCCGGGTATGCTTTTGTAATTTAATGACTATCGAATATTGTAATTCATGTTTTAATCTTGAAGATCATTTAAGTTTAGAAGAGTCTGAATAGTGCATCGTCTGCAGGTTATTGGGGCAGTTCTGAATTCTCTGGGAGTTAATAATCAAAACGCAGCTATGTTAGGGCAACATTCTGCTGGAGTGAGTATATTTTTCTCGCTGAAGTTCAAAAGTGCCATTATATTCTTCCCCGGGAGGATATAATATCTCTCTGTATCTTTGATTCTGGCCATTTATCTTTGTCGTGTTCTTAATTACATGAATGTATATTCTGAGCTCCTTTTTTCTTACAGCTTAATGCTTCTAGCCAAGTGCCACCTTCAAGTGAATCCGAAAGTGGACCAGCCAATGCTGGGAGCCAGACCCAACCAGGAAATCCCATGCAATCAGGGCAGCTTCCTTCCATGCTACCATTTCCACTGCCTTTTCCCGGAGCATCTATGCCTCTTCCTTCACTTGATACAGTAACATTCTCAGAATATTATTCCATTATGTTTATATGTGAATTTCTAATGATGCAAAATTGATATGGGGATCTTCTGTTGTGTGACAGCCAATTCCTGATTCCCTCAACACTATTGTTGAATTCATTAACCGAATGGAGGAAGTGCTATCACGGAATGGTATTTCTGGCATTCTCACATCTGATGTGTTTCGGTACATCTACTCAAGATATTTAATCAAACTTTCCTTTCAGGAAACCAACCAGGCCAGTCAGCCACTGATATGCCCAATCAGCCACCTGTACAGTTGCCATCTAATGCTGGAGGCCTTCCTCTACCTGAAGCAATGAGCATAGTTCTAAGACGCACTGAAAGGCTTCTTAGTGGTGGTGCTACTAGATCGCTTTCTGTATGTCCTTATGGTCTCTTTTATGTTCCCCTTTACTATTTTACTAGTTGCATGTATCATCCCTTTGATCCCTGTAATCTTTTCTTCTATGTTGCCTTTGCATTTTATATATCTATTTATGATCTTTCTTTAATTCAGGAGAAGTAAGCACTTTTAATTCCTTGACCCAGCAAATAACCACTTCTAATGTCATACAGCTGTTTAGTTCTGTTGGAATCTGGTATATGGGGTGATGGGTGAGAGAGGATCTAATATCCCTTCATCTCTGGCCATAATACGTGTCTGTTGAAATATGACTTGAAAGAGGAAAGTATTTTAGTCTTAAGGGAAAAATATCTAATTACACTTACGTCGTGCTGGCCTAACTATGTGAACTTAATAGATGTTTGTTACACGCTTGCTCCATGTCTCCTTCCCCCTTCTGCAAGCAGAATTTTGAAAAACCAGGAAGATACGAGGAGGAGGGGGGGGGGGGGGGGGGGGTGTGGACGTATGGAGCTACATTATGTTCCATTACTTGATTGTTATTTCCTCTCTCATCTGCTATGTTCTTGGATACCTGATTTAGTATGTGTCTGCTGCAATATTTTAGCATATTGCAGGACGGCTGGATCAAGAATCAAGCTCAACTGATCCTTCTTTGAGGAGCCAGGTGCAATCTGAGCTAGTCCAAACAGGCCTTGTGATGCAACACTTGGGTGCTCTATTTTTAGAGCTTGGTCGAACTATGTTAACTGTCCGCATGGGACAGTCTCCTGTATAATCCGAGTCCTCTCTTCACTTGTTTTGTCTTATATGGTTGGTAATTGTTAATTTATCTGTGTGGTACACCCATTTGTATATGTTTTTTTTGCAGGCAGAATCAGTAATTAATGCCGGACCTGCTGTTTATATATCCCCTCTGGGGCCTAGTCCTATTATGGTTCAGGTGTGGACAATACTAGTCTCTATAATGTCACAATATTAGGAAGTAGTAGTAATCTTGCAGAAGTTGTATAATAGTCACCTTTTCGTGTTTGGCTATGACATATTCATCATCTCATTCTAAAATTATGTGCAGCCTTCCAGCTTGCAAGTCAGTCCTCTCTTCAACACTGCTGGTAACCCAGCAGCTAATACTGGTGGACCTCTAGGCCCTATTGGTATGTTTGGTGGTGCTCCAAGGCATGTGAACATTCATATACATGCTGGTAAGTTAAGTCTGTTCTTCTTCGAAATTCAATACATTCTTGCCGACTATGTTGATCAAGATTAGAATAAGACAGTATATTACATAACCTAACCACTATATATAGAGAAATAAAACCCTTTTTTTAGATGAAATACCATATAACATATGGGCCTAATCACGGAAATGGGCCTTAACCAAATGGAACATACTACTAACAAGTACGTCCGCAGAGTAGAGCAGGTGATCAGATTGCACTACCAAGAAAGCATGGCGGTGGAGACACCTATCAAGACAGTGGTGGTGGAGATGCATACCATTAGAGAATTGGGAGTAACCCTACGACTCAGGTGGTGAAGACACCAACCAAGAGAGTCAATTAACCTAGAGCTCCCGGTGATGAAGACATCTACCAGGAGAGAGTGAAGTCATATGGTGGAGGCACCGATCAGTAAAGAGTTGACGAACATGCCACGTAGGAATCAGTGGGCATGGTTGTGGTCGCTCCTACCAATATAGTAGACAATGTAAATACACTAGTCATGAGAGGAAACTAGAGAAATAGTTTACAGTGTAGCACTAACCAAGAGATGGAGATAGAATGGTTTGAAAACCACTGGAGGCAGATTCATCAAAACAAAATGAAATTTCTACAAGAGGGAGCGTGAGGAGGAGCAAGACAATAAGAATAATCAAGTGTCTGGCTGACTGAAAATAGTATCACCTCCAGGAAAAGTCCTCGGACCTTTCCTTTCCCCTTTCCCATTTTTGCAAGAAAAATAAAACTCTATCCACCACTTGGAATGGCTAGGAAACGGTGAAAGCTGAAATTAAATGACGTAAGGGTAGTAAACTTGTGTTACGGGAGAAACGACAAGCAAAGAATAATAAGGCTTTCTGATTTTATGAATAAAGTAAAGGTGAGGATAATAAAAGAAACAAAAAGGTGGGTAATTCGGATTCAGGAGAGTAAAAGAGACCATTGGCAGGAAAAGACAACCAAAGATAAAGAGTCTGAAGTAGAGGATGAGAAGATGATGGCATGTGGAAGAGAGAACAATTTGGATGTAGTGGCCCCTCTAGCTGTTGAATCCATTCGATACCTTGGAGCAGACGGTGACAGGTGAAGAAATTAGTAGCAGTAAAATATCTTTGCCTCATCAAAGAGAGTGACTTCACAACCAATGCCATTGATTGTAGCAGCATGAGACGACTGCAGTAGGCAGCTGCATGAGACGACTGCAGTAGTCAGCTACAGCAGATGGCAAGGTGAGCAGCAACACCAACAGAGGGTGTGACAGGTTTGCTGCAACCGCCCCCATGATTGACAGTCTACTCTGGATGACGATAGTGTGGACCAATCATCAGGGTCCTTTAGGGTAGTCACTCTGGATGATGCGGTTACACTGTTATCTAGATGGCAGTGCAGCAGTACTGACCACCTACACAGGGCTGGACAACAGCTTTGGAAGCTTCAAGACGGAGTGATTCTTCAAGATTTGAAGAACTGTGCAGCTGAAAACATAGGGGAGACAAATAAAAATATTCTCTAGTCAGGTCTGAGTAAACGCAGAGAGAGCATAGGAGACGACATTGGAACAATTAGGCTATTCTGAGAGCAGGACATTATTGTGGTGGGGAAGGATTAGTAAACTTGACCATAAACAACTCTGGAGAGAAGGGAACCATAAGCAGAGATGCGAAGAGGGTGCAGACAGCACTGGAGAGAGAGAGAGTTTCGGGTGGTTTTGTCAAACCTGCTATGATACCTTGTAGTTTTTCAGGAAAGAGACTATTGATCGAGATTAGAAACCCTAATGACAAAAATGGGCCTAAACTAATGGGTTTTGCAGTAACTAAACATGGTACTAAACAAGTAAGCTAATAAACTGTTAGATCTTTACCAGACAAGTTTTATGGCAATGTTTACATGAAGAGAAGGAAATAATTAGTTAGGAAAGTGTTTTAGCAAGTTTGGGATATTACTGTTAGTTAATGTCTTGCTTTTATGGTTAGGGAAAGTTGCTGTTTAGGTGTAGCTAGTATTATGGCAAGTAAGTGGATATTTAAGGGATTTTGACCGATAGTCAGCTATTTGACTGTTATGGTTAGTATGGGGGAACTTTCTTTTATTGTAGTTTGTTACTATGGTAAGTACGTGGGTATTTAAGGGGTTAGAAGGGTATCGAGACATTGGATATTGTAGGCCTCTTTGAAGAGTTATTGGTAGGAAGGTTAGCCCAATCTTCCTAAGTTCTATCATAAACCCAGCATCAGCCCCCAGAGAAGGGAGCCATAAGCATAGATGTGAAGAGGGTGCTGGTGACAGTGGAGATAGAGAGTTTAAGATTTATATCAAACCTGCTCTGGTACCATGTAGCTTTTCAGAAAAGAGACTAATCGAGACTGAAACTGTATAATACATGGGCCTAATTAATGGCTCTTGCAGCATCTAAACATAATACTAAACAAGTAATCTAATAGACCCAACTGATCTCCTAAATTGTTTGTTGAGAGGATGATCTGTAAAACTTCCTTGTTGGCAGGTGCAACCCCAGTTCCCATAATTGCTGCTCGAACTGGTACTGGTGGTAGTGGTGGTGCAGAAGGTGCCCAAACAGAGCACACTGGTGGAACAGGTCAGGGTGATGCAGCCTCCATGAGGGGATTCCCTATGAGAAATGTGATTGCCACATCTGTCACCACTCGTCCTACTGCTGCTGGCATTTCATCTGCCCAGCCAGTGATAATGGTTTCTGGCTTGCAGCCTCCAGATTCACAGAATAGAAATGCTGTTAACCCAAGGACAGGTTGCCAATCGTTAGGTTTAAGCTTCTGCTGAAACTTTTTCTCCTTGATGGGGCTCTTGTATTAAATATGTATATGCCGGTTCCTTGTCAGGACAACAACAAAACATGTCTGCTGGACTAGACAGAGATATTGATGTTATGGCTGGAACAAGTGAAGCTGACATATCCATAACACAGGTTCAGACAGTAAGTCTTGCATGCACCTTAAATTTGATCATCTCTAACTCCGCTTTGCATTATTTCTGATATACTCTCTGATGTGGTTCAACATCCAGAATCTGCCTCAATCAACAGAAGCCTCCCCCAGCACTGCACCTAACATTGTCTCTGAATCAGCTGCGACTGAACAGAAACCTGATGTGTCTAGTAATGTACCTCTTGGACTGGGTATTGGAGGCTTGCAAACCACGGTATATTGGTGTCTGTTCTTAGCTATTGACCATCTTTGAAACTTAAAGATTGCTTTATAAAGAAGATTTGACAGACCAAGATGGTTATAACTTTCTTTAGTGTATGTATATTTAGTAGATATGCTGTTTCTTGATCCGTTTACATGCTTTAGCACTTGGTCGCCATTGTTGCTCTTTAAGGTGTTGTTTCTGGTGGTTGTGTTCAGATGTATTGGTTATCTTTGCTTATATTGTATTCTAATTAGTGGAACCACCAATGCTTTTTATGTCTTAGAGGAGAACACGACCACCACAAACTGTTGAAAGCAGTGGACCTTCAGGGGCACCTCCGAGCTCAAATACTTTAGCAGCTGGCCAGCAGATTCTGCAGTCTCTTGCATCTATGAGGTCATCACCTGCTAATAATAATAGGAGTCCTTCTAATGCGCCATCCCCAAATCCTCAGGCTCTTTCTTGTGGCGTGCCATCCAGTGCAATAGACCCACGAGCCTCAGCCCCTCAATTTGATATGATGGGTATGATGGGCCAGGTTCTTCAAAATCCGGCCTTCAACAATCTATTGTCTAATATTGGTGGCCAAACTGGGGCTGGGTCAGGAGATATGAGGGGCATGCTTCAGCAATTTACAGAGGACCCAGAATCAATGAATACAATCAATCAGCTTGCCCAGCAGATGAGTGGACAAGATCTTCCAAACTTGCTTGGTGGATCGAGAGGAAGAGGACAGCCCGGTGGGGGAATCGATCTTTCAGGGATGATTCAACAGATGATGCCCCTTGTCACACGTGCTCTTTCTGGTGATAATGCTGCTGGTCCTGCTCAGGCTGGAGTGGTGCAGGGTGATGTCAGCAGAATGTCTGCTAGGCAACATGATAGTTTGCCTGATGAACGCAACACTGAGGTGAGTCTGTCAGAAGTAGTATCCTTGTGGATGTTCGTTCTTTTAGTTTATTTGTAACACCCCGCCGAGGTCTGATTCTGAACATTTCCATAATATAGATCAACGTCTCTGAAGTGATTCAGAGAATTGCTCATCAGAGTCCACCTCAGGATATAATGCGGACTATGGTCCAAAATTCTCTCCAGCTTGTTCCAGGAAGGGATATGGGAGAGCTTGTTGAAATCTGTGAAGATGAGGGGCTTGCTAATGTAAGTAATAACTTAGTCCCGGTTCGTTGTATTTGTGTATGTATTTTGCCCCTTGACATGTAACAGAGAATCATCTTCTATGATGATCTATTTGAGGATTGATTTCTTATCTGTCTATCTTGTTGCAGGATTTCATGGAGGCCCTTTCTCATGATTTGAGATGTCGAATGGGAGATGGTGGTTCTCAGTCTTGACTTTGTGAGAGAAGTGATCTGGATCTGGTCCTCCAGCGGGACTATAAGGAAGATGAAGTGGTGGTGTAGACAAACCCTGTGCAAATTCAGTTTCTGGTAGAGAAGTATAGAATGTGATTGGGATACTAAGGCAAGTGAGGGAGGAATGGATAACATTGCTTGCTTAAAATTGAAAATTATGTTTTGCCATAAACTAGGGGGGTTCAAATGAAGGAAAACTAAGGTGAATTGGAGCAACTGTGCTAATCATATGACTTGATGTGGCATCTTGTATCATTCGGTTGCTTTCTTTCTTTTCTTCCTGATCCAAATGTTAATCCTTTGAGAGGAAATTCTAAGAGCTGTCGTCCAATATAGTATATCATATGTTTCTGTTTCTCCCTAAAGGAGTAACTTGGAAATTGCTTCCGAGTTTTGAGTCCAGTGTGCTTTTTAGCGATGGAGGCAGTTTCTCAGCGTTTGATTTCTCTTCCAGTCATTTTAGAACTCAGATCCTCGACATCTCGGGAATACCGAAGCCTCCTACCATAGGCACTGTGAGTCGAATGCGGTTGTTGAAAGTAAATATTGACCCTGAGCACTGACATAAACATATTCACCCACTCTCTTTTATACCTCATCATCACATGTATTTTGCAGAGGGCACAAATATGGAATAATTTAGTGGTGGATGTATTGGCCCAGCTTGTTCATAAATTTGAAGGACGATGCCTGATCCTAGTGTCGACTGACATTTAATTTAAGGGCGGACATTGTCCCTAGTCTACGAGCTTCACTGTACCATTACATTAGGGTGTTTTTACAAAAGTAGACGGGCCTACTGGTAAATTACAATTCGGGATGATGTGATATAGTGATTACTACTTACAGTACTGTGGAACAGGATGCTGGGGCTGTCACTGGATATTAGACTCCTCTCTTTGTATTAATACCTCGCAATCATCATGCATATCACTATCATGGCTAAAGCGAGTGTCTTGTTTCTTCTTTTCTCTTGGTGGTATTATCTTTGTCAGCATTGTGTCGAGGCTGTCGCCACTAATCTTCTGAATGTGTCAAATTAAAACGGTTTCGGTCACTATTAATTGATATAATTTACAATTTAATAATGTTAAATTATTATTATTTTAAATTATATATGTTCGGCTCTATTTCCAAATCATTAGTTATTTGATTTATTTAAATATAAATTACTTTAAAATTCAAATGAATTAAATTTAGATTTATATACAGATTTTAAGTTCAAATTAAACATACTGATTTTTTGTGGTCCAAGAGGGTGGATAAATGGTGTTGGTCCTGTTCATGCATTATGAATCAACCAACCAACACGTTTTATCATTTGCCTTCATAGCCGAGCTAGCTAATTCCTGAAAAGTAAATTGAAAATCTAAAAGAATATGTAATCAATTTTTCTTTTTAATATATACTCAATATTGGATCACCATTTTGTGGTGCTGATATAATATATAGTACCGTTCGTTTATACGTACAGTAAGTGACCGCATTGATGAACGAATTGACTAAAATGATTTGCGGTTTGCTTGTAGATTGATTGATGCGGTGTGATGATGATGATGAATCCATATTGCTTGAATTACACTACTAACAAAAACATTGTTTATAAAACCTCCACTTAGTTCTGGAACCTTTTTTATAGCAATACTTTATACTACTATAGTTGAATCTTGAAGTGCATGCATAAGGAATAGTAATGGAAATGAAACAATGATTTATGATGGGACGCGCATTGCATTTGAAATCATGACACGATACAATAAAACAAGTTCCAATTTTGTCTAACAGCGGCGGCGACGCGTTTAATGATCAGAGAAGTTTGTGTGATTATTCTTTTCTACATACTCAAGCAAAACAAGCCGACTATCATACAACCGGTTGTACGATATTTATGTACATCCTCGAACAATCTTCACAATTAATTTGAACAAACATCCAATAAAGTTGAACAATCTTTATACTAACATGTAATCTTTTATCAATCTGAACAATCAATACAAAAATTTGAACAACCTTTGAATCTAAAATGAACGGTTGTACGATGCTCACCGTACAACCGGTTGTACAATAGTATTTGCCCAAGCAAAAGCATTCTATTTTTGTTTTTGAAAAATAAATAAATTTCGCACTTCACAGGTTGATTAAAGCATTACTCATGATAAAGCCACCGATCTCTTCTAAATTCCGCCGAAATGGTGAGAAATTTATTTGTTTATTCTTGCATAAAGGAAGGAAGGAGATTTCAAAATCTTAGGAACAGAGCATGATTTGCTATTATTGGCTTTGGCCGGGACATATATTAAAAGTATCATTCATTGATAGTTTTAAGTTTTGTGGGTGTTTCATATAAGATGTTGATATACTTTGTGGCGTACATTCAAACTTTCACAAGTGACAAATTTGACGCTTCATTCTATGGCGTATACACCATCATTAAGTAATTAATTAGCCATTTAAGAAGGATCATCAAAATCATGGAAATTAATAGTGCTATATATACTACTTTAAACATGGCATTTTAGAAGTTAGGCTTGCTGTGATAATAATAAATCGGTTTCCCTAGTTTTATAGTGTGAATGTAGTTATGAACTGGAAGCAATATATATAGTTCGATACTTGATTAATTGTTGACTTTTGAACACTGTTTCGTAATTATTTTTGATGTATCTATTTCTTTTAATATTTTAGTTCTTATCAACTCATTTTTTCTGTATTTTATTTGCATTGACCGATCTTCTACACTTGAAATATTGGAGAGAGATCTAGAGCTAGGGAAGGAAAGAAGAGAGTCGTGTGTGGATCGGGGAGCCACCCCGATACCAGCTGGGTTTCTCATCTTTGAATTTGAATCGAATCTAATATTATGAGTATATATAGATATAGTAGTAGTCAGCTACTGTAACTATCAAAAAAAAAATAGTAGTAGTTAGTTATATATATCAGTCACTCACGGATCGTAATCCTAAACCAAACTAGCTAGGAGACTCGTCTGATAGAAATTTGAACTTAATTAGCACTACTGCATGTAATTAATCATATGATAAAAAAAAACTCAAACCCAGGCCACAAAAGAGGAGAAGATAGAAGAATAAATAACAACTGTTGTATGTCGATGTAATGCGTGGAACTATATATAGTTACATCATATACTACTATATATAAATAGTCGGTAATGTATGATTTTTGTACGTGAAAGAGATTGAATAGTATTAAATTATATCAAGAAAGGAAAGTGCAAGGATATATGGTTTGTGGAACATTAATTGATTACTGACACGGAGAAACTTAATAAGGGTGATGGTGAGCTGGATTAATGAACGAGTTGTTTGACTTTGAAGGAATTACGTGTATGTTTATAAATAGAAAGTCAATTCAATTAACCATAATTATGATGCAACCTCAGTTCCCACCAAGTTTCTCTTTCATCTTCAATGATGGAAGGCAGCTGGCGCCTTGTTTGATGGCTTAATACACGGCGGTTTAACATGAATACTTACCACCGCAAAAGCAAACGTATATGAACAATAGTGATTCACATGCATCTCACTTAAACTTTTAAACTGCAAGATTGAGTTGTAGATGAAGTAGAATTCTTTTTTTTTTTTTTTTGAAGAAAGAGATGAAGTAGAATTCTGGTAGGATGCATAATGAGTTATAAAAAGATAAAGAGGGAAAACAATTAGTATGCCACTCCCACTATCTAGAATTGACTGACTCTCATCATCGCAGTGCATATATGTATATAGTTGGATCCATAAATTGATGCATGTTCACGTTATTCACGGATCTGCTGTTAATTAGTACTACTATTATAGTTTAGTTGCAAGTCGTACGAGTTTTTTTTTTGTGTGTTGAGAAGCAAAAAAGAAAAGTCTTAAATTGGTCGACCGTGACGGGCGGTGGAACAACATTACTCGCTACCAGTATTATATAATTAATCAAGCACATGTTTTTGTTTTTTTCTCTCGATAACTTGTTATTCGCTATCTCGTCCACTAGTGTGATTTTATCTTGCGGTATGTGAGATGCTTGCGTTTATCAATGGCCAGGCTTTTACTTTTTGTCTAATTACTTACTTACTTATTACTACTCCCTCCGTTCATTAATATCTGTCGTTTTAGGATGATTCTTGTTAAAAATATCTGTCATTCTAGCTTTTTGACACACTTCTTTCCACTTTTACCTCTACTATTCAATATAAAAGTAATTTATATCTAAATGGAAAAATAAAAAGTAGGGGCACATGCGTCATTGTCCTACTTTTCTTAATAAGTGTGCAAATTTCTAAAATGACAGTTATTGTTGAACGGAGGGAATATTGAATTTCTGTCTATAAAAAAGTAGTAGTTTACTATTAGTAATTGATTAATCCATCGAATTTAGCAAAATAATAGACCCACACAATCTTATCGATCGCGCGCCTCATTATATTCTTCCCACTTGCAAATCGAGTCGAGAATGTCAAAATTTTCATAAATCTCGATGTCAAACTATGATTAATTAAGTTAATATATACTAGCTAGCTACTTTCTTGATTAGTGCCCCTGCAGCAGCAGTCTGCATGTCTTTCACAGCAGACATCAGCATGTGAATTCAAAAACAAATTATTGTGTTTCTAATCAGCATTAGCAGCTTAATTAATTATCCCTTGCCTCACCCTCAACCCGTGTGGACCCCGCCACTCTCCACCGACACCCTTCCTTCCCTTCAATTTCGTCCCCTCTTCTTCCAATCCAATTGGCGCCAGCCTGCACCACTGCAGTAGTTAGTGCTAACTATAACTATCTATCTACACTACTACTACTAGTCTAATACTACTCATCAGACAGCCTCACAATAAAAGGTACCCCCTCTCCTCTTACTTCCTTTAACATCGATCTCCCTCTCTCTTCTTTCTCCTCTTCCCGGTCCCGAACCTCCTCCTCTGCTTTACGAACGATTACCGGGAAAAGAAAAACAAAACGACCGGCGTGTGATTCGGAGATTGCTAATTTATCGACGCAAGCTTCACATTGTATCAATCGCCTTGTACTGCTGAGTAATTTGCTATATAACATTAGCATTGCAGCATCTAAATCAAACATGGTGAGAGGTTTAGCGGCTGCCGTGTTAATACTGGCGATCATTACAACAACAGTTCGTGGTGAAGATCCTTACAGATTCTTTGAATGGAATGTCACTTATGGCACCATTTGGCCACTCGGTATTCCACAACAGGTTTGTAAATTTTGAAAAACAAATACGTACATACATTCTCGCAGCTTTTGAATTAATTTATCTCCTTTCAATTTCATTTCAATGCATATTATATATCCCTATCGTATACGCATCGATCAATCGTTTGGATTAAATTTCTTCTGTTTTCATTCAAACTTGTTATTTAGCACTGTTAACTTGATTTGATTCTCGATCTGATATGAAAAAAAAGTGTTTGAATCTATGAATACGTAGTGTAGGTAGGTAATAGTACATTTGATGAATTCTGTTAGTTCTTCTCTCCTCCTGTCATGTGACTCATGTCCTGGTGGTAACTTATTACTAATATTTTGGTGTTTGTGCGTACGTACCACAGGGAATATTGATCAATGGACAATTCCCAGGCCCTGATATCCACTCAGTTACTAATGACAATCTTATCATCAATGTCTTCAACAGTCTTGACGAGCCATTCCTAATCTCCTGGTGAGTCTATTTGGAAATACGTAACTATCATACTATCATGTCCGTTTAATTCCTTGTTTGTTAGGATTGACCTGGAGCTTGAGAGATGATCGATGTTGGTAGATAGTAGGTTAATCGTAACCAAATCATTAATAGATAACATTTACACTTACTTTGTGTGAATGTGACATGAAAGTGGGCTAGTTAATCAGAGCAGCATTCTTAATATTATTACTGTATCATTCACAATGAATGAATGAATTGATGTTTATTAATATTAATAGAGGAAGCACGAGTATCGTGGACGACCCGGGGTTGGTTTTGTTTCTTTAGTTATCAATACAAACACACACTTGTGTGACTGTGAGGTGAGGTTTCTTCTTGTTGGGGGTGGAGATGTAGACTAGACGTTCCTTTGGACCCTTATACACCCCACAACGTGATTAGGTTATAGGGATAAAATAACAATCATCGCAGCAGTGCCAGCTATTCAGTTGAACGAAATATATACTCTGTTATCATCCTCGGTATGCGGTACTTTAGATCTGACCGCCGTCTTCGTCGGCTCATTTTTGGATCCATCTAGTACCGTGTGCCGCACCGCAACGCAACGCACCGTCATAATAATTAATAATCACAGAGTATAATACTGTAGTTTTTTTTTAGGAAGGCAAGGCTGTAGTCTTTTTATATATTAAATTAATAGCACCTTTACTTTTATCAATTTGTTGTAGCTCTAACTTTACACTTATCTAGTAGTATTAATTTAATGGCGCGGTTTTTGGGAAAAATTATTAATTTACACTGAGGGAGGAAGGCACTTTGATGATGAAGTACTAACCAGCTGTTTTTTGTTTTTACTGCTACAGGAATGGGATTCAAAACAGGAAAAACTCATACGAAGACGGTGTAGCTGGAACCACTTGCCCAATCCCACCTGGTCACAACTTCACTTACATTCTACAAGTCAAAGATCAAATTGGTAGCTTCTTCTATTTCCCATCACTTGGTTACCACAAAGCAGCTGGTGGTTTTGGAGGTGTTAGGATTCTTAGCCGTCCTAGAATACCAGTCCCATTCCCCACACCTGCTGCTGACTACACAATTCTCATTGGAGACTGGTATCATTATAATCACACGGTAAAATCTCTACTTAATTACTAAAAAATATACACATACACGCTTCCTTCCTTCCTTCCTTGCTTGATATAGTACGTATTAGTATTAAATTTAAAACTTACTTACTGGTGATGATGATGGGTGTGTTTTATTTTTCAGAAATTGAGGAAGATTCTAGACTGGGGACACAAACTACCAAACCCAACATCCATTCTAATCAACGGACGTACATCAGGATCAACCCTAACAATAGATCAAGGCACCACAATCCGCTTACGTATATCAAACGTCGGTTTACAAAACACTCTCAATTTCCGAATCCAAGATCACACACTAACCCTCGTTGAAGTTGAAGGCACTCACACAGTACAAACTAAATACTCCTCACTCGACATCCATCTCGGTCAATCCTACTCCGTTCTCGTCACAGCCGATCAACCATCAAAAGACTACCACATTGCTGTCTCATCACGATTCACTTCCAAAATCCTTGAATCCTCCGCAATCCTTCACTACTCCAACTCCCAACTGCCGTCTCAGGTCCACTCCCTGGCGGACCTACTGATCAAATCGGTTGGTCACTTGAACAAGCACGTTCAATTCGTATGAACTTAACCGCTTCTGGACCAAGACCGAATCCACAAGGGTCGTATCATTATGGATTAGTGAATACGACTAGAACGATCAGGCTTGCGAATTCTGCTGGACAAGTTAATGGGAAACAGAGATATGCGGTTAATAGTGTGTCGTATATTGCGCCTGATACGCCACTTAAAGTTGCGGATTACTTCAAGATTGATGGAGTTTTTAAAGTTGGGAGTATTCCATACGCTCCTACTGGTGGTGGTATCTACCTTGATACTGCTGTCATGCAAGATGATTACAGAGGGTTTGTGGAGATTGTGTTTGAGAATAAAGAGAATATTGTTCAGAGTTGGCATCTTAATGGATATAATTTCTTCGTCGTTGGGTAAGATATACTTTTCCTCTTCCTCCTATACTTTATATACCTACAGAATTTTTTTCATAATTGGTTTATTATAAATTACAGAATGGATGGAGGGAAATGGTCAGAGGAGAGCAGGAATCAGTACAATTTAAGAGACGCTGTCTTCCGTTGTACAGTAGAGGTAAACCAACTTACATGCATACATACTACTACTACTACTACCACCAAGTTCCTAGCTCTAAAAAGAAATTAACCACTACTGAACTGAATATAGTACTAACTCTTTTCTTTTTCTTTATCTTTTCAGGTATACCCAAGGTCATGGACTGCAATCTACGTGGCATTGGACAATGTAGGAATGTGGAATCTAAGGTCAGAGTTCTGGGCAAGGCAGTATTTAGGGCAACAATTCTATCTTAGAGTCTACACAACATCGACATCTCTAAGGGATGAGTACCCAATCCCAAAGAATCCACTTCTCTGTGGTAGAGCTTGAGGGAAGGAACACCAGGCCGCTCTGATCTAATAAATACAATTATTACCACAAGCTTCAACCTTGCTTGATCTAATAAATACAAGGTGTTTAATTTATAATTTCATTGGTGTATTATTGTTAATGTAGTAGTTGGGTTATATATTAGCCAGATACAGGGCAATCGGATTTGGTGGGGAAGGGATCGAGGTCTGCAGGGGTTTATTTAAGATTCAATTGGTTTCGTAAGCCTATTGTTGTACTGTTGTGTTTGGAAAAGGGGGAGATTGATCTCAGCTCGAGGTCGTCTTTAGTTATTTTTTAATTTCTTCCTGAATAATTTCTTGAATCTTCCTTCTCAATAAGTTCAATTTGTTCTTTTATTTTGTCTGTGAGTAAGTGATGAAAGAAAAGTAGTTCATTATATCTTATATATACTATATGTTGTTTCTCATTCTTGTTAATTTAGTATAGGTGTCAAACAAACATCACAGCGGATAAGTTGACAAACTGATCTCTCACATAAATATGCCGCCTACCTAACTCTATATAACACAAAACGTGGCTAGCTACATGACATTTTATAACACTACCATTTTAAATTTATAGAATAAATCTTACTGCACTATTGTCCACATAAGATATTGAGATATGAAAACACTACACATGCGAGCTAGTTTTTATTATAACCTATTTCATACACTATTACAACTATAAATACAAGTACGAAGACTTTTAAAATTATACATCAACTGATATACATATGTTATTTCAATCGTTATAAACAGCTGCGGAAAATGAAATACATTTAAGAGATTTAAAAAAAAACACTCCATCATCAACTTTTACTCAATAAATAACATTTCAATCAATCGACCAAACGTTTCGATTAATGTTTTTGACTCAAAACTAGTTTATCAAACTACAAATAGATATTCATCATCAAATCGTTATCCAGATATCTCGAAATTTTTCGAGTCTTCCATTTGTATTTTACGAAGAAGTCGTTAATTTGGCATTCTCTTCTGTTGGAGTTAATTGTAGTTGAAGTTTATCAACCCTGGTTCGATGTTAATCATGATGATATAACGAGTAGAAAGAACTAGATAAAAACATCAGAATTTACATGGTTCAATCTAGAATGGCAATGGCTCCCTTTATTTCCTTGATATTGTTTTGACACACATTTTTTAACAGTTTACGAAAGATTCTAGTTGATGCGTTGCACCAACGACAAAATTCTACAAACGGACTCTTGTAAAAACATAAACACATCTTAAGAGTTTTTTTTTTTGCAGACCTTTACCAGCTAAAGATGTTGTCTACACGAGCAACATATTAGGCCTCAACTTCACCAAAAGGCCAAGGAGAGGATACAGTCACTCCAGGCATAGTAAGAACTAAGAACCCATACTACTATGCACATTAATATATATAGCGAGCAACAGTCACAGCTGAGAATGTAGGCGATTAACATCCACATGACCTGAGAGAACGGCCTTGTTGCGTTCTTTGACCTTCACTTGATACAATACCCGGCTGCATTATTCCAAGAAAGATGAAAAAGCCATCTCAGAAGAGTTTTCACGCTTAAAAAACAACCGCCTGACCCAGGATGCAAAAACCACAAAGTTTTACCTTGAACCTTCGAGCCACATTTCAGTGACAAGTGTTTCTCCAGGGTAGACATGTAAAAGGAATCGACCAGATATACTTTTTACAAGATCTTGGTTTCCACCGCATAT
The DNA here is from genome assembly GCA_023374045.1 of Limonium bicolor. NCBI lineage: Eukaryota > Viridiplantae > Streptophyta > Magnoliopsida > Caryophyllales > Plumbaginaceae > Limonium > Limonium bicolor. Next base: position 285,184,732 of record CM041776.1, read on the forward strand.
GCATTGGATGACTGCCCTTGATGCAAAGCCAAGTGTGCAAAGGCCGTGTAGGATTGGACGGTTGAAACTGAGAGAAGGATAAATAAATTAGAAGATGCCCAAAGGGAATCAGGTTTCAGGGAGTCGGTTCTCAGAAGATGAAGCAGAAAATAGCCAAGATATGAAAATGATCATACCCGGCAACAGTTGCAAGTTCAGGGTCCGAATGCAAGGGATTGTAATCACCAGAGAGTCGGTAAAGCAGTGCCTGTGTATTTACCAAAAATGAGGAAACCAAAAGCCTTAAGATAACATATGCTAGTAATTGTCAAGTAAACTCAGCACCAGAACTCATTCTGGCCCTATATTAATTTCGTGAGAAGTGGAAAATTAATAGAATGATATTCAGCTTGCCTGAGATGGTTGAGTACGATCCTCAAAAACTGCAAAAGGCTGGTTTTTGGGAATTTTCACAGCAGGAACTTGCTTAGATGGGTAATTTGAATAAGAGAAGGCTTGAGCTGTCTCAGAAAATCCTCCAGCACCCCGTAAGAACACAGATGACCTGACAGTGTCACGTATTTTACCAATTAAGTGATACAAAGAACGCTTAGATAAAGCAGTAATGATAAAGAGCCACCTGTTCATGCACAGCAGCTGCCAGTTTCTTTATCAAAACTACGTGTTTCAATTTCAAGAATTGCTGCTTTACCTGAGAAATATGCAGGGTGGAATCGATGCTTGATGAAATTATGCAAAAGTATCATATCCATTAAAATATGCAACTTAAAGCATAATAGGCTATCGAAACCACATATTAAGACATTATGTACCACAAACTTGGTTGTCCAATTAGAGAACTGACAACTGCTGAATAAACAACAAATTGAGCAGACAATACCTTTATCGTGCAATCCTGCAATGCTCAACTTATTTTCGATCTGCAAAAAAAACTGCACTAGGCTTAGTAGCAAACACAAACAGTTAAATAAGCAAAATCATGACAACCAGGTGCCCAACCTTCATGTACACTTTATAATAGTATGCTAGTTTGCACAAAACGAGGCCAACTTTTGTCTGTGTTAAAAAAATTACACCAAGCATTGCAACATTGAAATCAGTGGCTTTTTGGACTTCAACCCCTCAAGGCTTGAGCCAAAGAAAAAAAGAAAAGAATATACGTTGTGGCTGCAAAACTGGTTACAAGTAGCCAGAATACTTAGCCTATGAGCCCGTTTGAGTAACAAGGTGATAGCTTCTTTAGAAAGAGATAATAAGTAAAATGATATTAGAGAAGGTGTAATAAGCTAGTTATGTACTTAATGTGTATGACATAGAAACTATAACTAGCTTATTAGAATACAATCCAGACCAGCCAGCACTGGGTAGAAAAACAGTTACAGAAAAGTAAAATCACATGGATAGAAAGAAAACCAAAACGATATTAACATAAAGATGTCAGACAACTTCATAAGAAACAATGATGCACAACCAGAAGGGACACCGTGATTTAGAAAGAAGAACAAGGAAAATTCACGATATACCCCTGTTTTCTTTCGTAATTCACAATATACCCCTGTGGTTTTTGTAATTCAACTTTAAACATGCTTAAATGTTGTCCAAAATGATGAAACTTTACATGGACGATGCAAAAGGGTTATATTTGCTCCCATTCCAAATTTGAAGTTTTTTAAACTCACATGTGACCTGTGGGACCCAATGAACATGTGGCATATTCATTGGGTCCCACAGGTCACATGTGAGCTTAAAAACTTCATATTTGATATTGGACAAAATATAACACTTTACCATCGTCCATGTAAAGTTTCATCAATTTTGGACAATATTTAAGCATGTTTAAAGTTGAATTACGAAAAACACGGGAGTATATTGTGAATATGAAAGAAAAAGAAAACAGGGGTATATCATGAATTTTCCCTAGAAACAATGATGCACAACTCTAATAGCGTTTACCTGTCCTAGCAGGGTACTCTGATTTAGTTGCAAAATGAGTTTATTTTTACAAATAAGAAAACAAGGGACACCGTGATTGATCCGAAAACAGTTGTTTTGAGGGAAGACTTCATCTTAAAGCAGAAACACAGAAAATTAATTGATGTAAGAGGACCGGGGTGCATATAACAAGTATTATGAAGAGGGCTTTACACAACAGCTTGATGGCAGTGGCTTGTAAAGTTCTATGTACTGTTGCCCATGCAGAAGTAGGCGCGGGTCATAGCTGCCATGAATTAAAGAAAAGTAACTTCACTGGGACAATTTTACATCATAACAGACAGCTAGATATATCTTCCTGATTAGGCCCAAGGTTATCAAAACAAACAAACATAAGAGAGTTGGCGTATCTACTCACACCAGCCCTGGGATGCGAGGCAAGTCTGTAAATGAAAACACAGTGGAGAAGGTTGGCAACACCTACAAGATGCAGCAGTAAAAAAAACAGTTTAAATCGCCAGACATTATGATTCATGATAAATGAGTTGTGCGTAGCAACTCAAAGGAAATGATCACTGTAGCACAAGAGAAAAGTGGGAGCTATAACTGGAAAGCTTACATAACTTATTATACTAATCGATCAGTAGTCAAATTAGCAGCGGATTGTAATGTCATGGTGGCCTAGTGCCTCCCTTTCCTGATATCTAATACAATCTCTATTTTACAAAAAAGAAAGTAGCATACGCAAATAATATGACTTCTAACAGCAACTTAGGCTAATATGTCACGGGTTGGATGAGAACGAATTGCACATATCAACAAAAGCTTTAGACAGACGACATTATAATAATACTCTGTGTGGGAGGGAGGATAAAAAAGCAGCAGCAGCAATTTTGCTACGATTACCTTGATGGATTTCTGGCCATCCTGATGGTAAACATACTTGAGTTCATTCGCATCTACAGCATCCTTGGCACAAACTCCTACACCAAGTGCATAAATAGCTGCATCTCTGTATTAGGCAATACCACAGACAATCATCATGATCACTAATACTCCCACAAGACGAGGCATGAAGAAGACTCGTCGACCTAAATCAGGCAGAAAATTAAAAGATAACGGAGTGAGTCCCTCAATTTACCTCTCATTATATGAGCGTGTCGACTAGAAGCAGAAATCGCCACGATCATGGAGAGGCATCGTAAAAATGAAACAGTTCAATTCAGCAAGCAATCGAATCAAATGATTAAGTCATTTAGTACAATTCAGATGACAAATCAATCTTCAGAACTAGGTTTCTAAATACCTCGGGGATTTCATAAGAGAGGACAAGCTCCGGATTGATCCTGCTGGAACTTTCATCCACCGTCGAAGACATTCTTTCGTTCTATGGATAAGAAAGGCAAGAAGACGGTTGAGTTAGTCAGGTTTACAGAACTGGAAAAATATTCACAAATCTATTGAGCTGCTAGAGCGAATAAGATAGAGAACGAAACGTGATTGGTTTGATTACCAGGATATTGACGGGTGAAAGAAGTTTTGACGCTTAAAACGAAGAAATGAAAAAGACAGCACTGAGTCTGTGCATCGGCGGTACAACTCAACTGAAGTTGATCGCTCTGTTTCTCGCCGCAGTCTGGATAAGGTCGAAAGAAAGGAAGGAGCAGAGATCAAAGCTAGATGAACAATGCTTTCACTCTGTAACGACTATGGTAACAATGGAACGGAGAAAAAAAATATTCTAAAATAACCCTAAAAAAACACATATTATAATCTTCCTTAAATTAATTGTGACGATTTTACCTATTACCCGTGTTACATCAGCGCTGACTCAATAGAGCGAAGGATCGTCTTCTTTAAAGACGATTTGTTCTCTAAAGAAGATTTGGTAAATAAGAGACGATTTCACCGAATATGACGCTCGCGCCTCTTTTATTTTGAAGAAGTGAAAACGTCTCTTGAAGAGACGATTTCTTGATTCATAGACTAAACCTTTTTGGTTTGTACCACCCCGCAGGCGTTTTTTTAAACAGGTGAAATCGTCTCTTCAATAGACGATTTCTACTGAGATAAATATGAAATTGTCTTAGAAAATTTTCTAAGTGTTGGAACACCACAATTCAACAACAAACACTTGAAACATCTTCCAATGGCTGTAACACCACAAATTCATAACAAACAACCTGTACATATTATGAACTCTCACACAATCATGATACTCAGAACCATTTCAACACAATTGTAACATTACATAAACACAGAAATTGAAATGTGAACCAAATATAATAGTTATAAGGTAGAAAACTTAAACAATAGTAATACAAACTCAAGTTGTTTACAAAATGTAACAACCTACATCATGTATGTCTATGTCATACATATGTCCTAGTCTCTAGGTGTAGGATCCTCAACCGCTGATGCGAGAGTAGGATCAAGATCACGACCACTTAGATCCCCTACATCATGACAATCTCGGGAATCTCTATCCCTAAGTGGTGCTCCAGGAGTAGATGTAGAGGCTAAAGCTAGGTCTGAAGCCGGCGTCGTGATGTCGAAGTCCATGCTCGTGCCAGCACCGGATGATGATGCCCCGAGAAAGCCTAAGCTGCTCCCAAGATACACAAATCCAGTAGTGTCGACCTGCTACGTAGGATCGATGATCTGAGACATGGTCATGCTACTGGCAATGTCGAACGTCTCCTGATGATCTACTGGCTCAGCAGCTCAACCACATGCACGTCCTCTTCCTATACCTCCACCACGAGGACGACGACCACGCCCTTCTCATCGTAGTGAGTGAGGACATGCGTAGAGTGCCTGGTCACATTGAACTCGACATGCCAACTGATGGGTAAGGGAATTAAAGGGGCGGACCAGCATAATGGGCATGTCGACGGATGGGACTTATAAGGAAATCTCTCCCACGCCAAACCTGTAGGACGAACAGCGCTCGCAATAGCAATGTCCCTAGCATCAAACACGCCAGACACAACTGCCGGTACAATCATGCCAGACATGCGGAACCCCAGCTGTACTGTCCGGTCTGATCGAAGTCCTCCAAGAGCGGCAAGAACATCAAGTGGACCTGGTTCCCCAACCGATCAATAAAAACGGTCCGATCCAGTAGCATCAGTATGTAAGCACGGGTGTGCCTTTATGACTGTCACCTCATCTGCATGCTCAGGTAACTGTCCGAAAGTAGAATCCACCCAACTGAGCTTGATCCTACTATGTCCAAGATCAGCCGGACTAGCTCCAAGGAGATTGTCGCAAACGCTCCCCAATCTCTATGTATGGTACCCGTGACTAGTAGTCCGTCTATAGGTAGCCCAGTAAGTACAACAACATCTCCAGTGCGATGGTGGTTTCTCCTGTCGGCATGTGAAAATTATGCGTCTCTCGATGCCATCTCTAGACCAGTGTAGTGATCAGATGCCAGTCCAAGGAGATGAACTCTAGACTGGCCATCCTAATGAATCCATAAGCCTCTAAATATGGGTGCATCCTCTCATCGTAACGAACATGCTCGCCATGTCGTAAACTAGCCTCGAAGCGGCGATAGTGTAGCACTTGATACTCATTCCCATCCTACACAGACCTAGACCTATGACGCTGAGTCTAAGTATAGATACAGGGGTGGACCGGGATCCATGTGTACTGAATATTAAAGGGAAATTTCATGAAATGCCACTATATATTTTTTGCTGATTCATGAAATGCCACTAAAAAAAATAAAGTCACAAAATGCCACTATATTTTCATAAAACTCTATGAAATGCCACTATAGATGGAAAAAAAGACCAAAAACCCCTACTAGTTAACAAAGTACTTTTAAAGTTCACAATATGCCCTAAGTGTTAAAAGATTTACAAAAGTTCACAAAATATCCCAAAATACAATAAAAAATGTAAAAAAAATTATAAAAATTTTAAAATTTTATAAAAATTAAAAAAATTCAAAAAAAAAACTTATAAAAAATTATAAAAATGGAAAAAATGAAAAAAATCATAAAATATTATAACAAACAAAAGTTTCATTTTTTAAAGTTATTTAGTACCATAAAAGAATCTTGTGTTTTAAACAAATAATTTATACCATTTTCTACCTATTTATACCAATTAAGTACCATAATTTATACCAAATAAGTACATAATTTTTATCATAGATCTTCCTCTAGTTAGCCATAGTTAATCAATAGTAGTTAGTCATGTGTACTTTATTCAAAGTTTGGTGGGACCAATTAATGAATAAACAGAAAGAATACTGACATGTGGACATAACTTTATGGTAAAGCTACTTTAAATAGATTATCTATCCACCGGACAGCCCCTTAAACTGACAAAAAAAAAAGTCTAACCAATAGCCATCCAAATCTGTTACTCGAATCAAAATCACACAAACTAAAGTAATTTGAATTCATATTCGGACTAAAGTCTCCATTAATGTTTCTCCCTTCGATGGGAGCCACTCTTCTTTCTCTCTTCAGTGGGAGTTAGTGTCCCAACCGGCGCTTCTAGCCCTTAGCCTCTCGTCTTCTTGCGAGTTGACCTTTCGTTTTCACTTTCGATGGACCTTTTCATTTGTCGGAGTGCTAGGGAATGACCGAACTATCAATTTTTCCACTCCGCAATTATTACTTGTCTACACCCCAACCTTACCTCCCCATCGTCTTAGCCGTCAGTAAATGATGTTGTGTTAGTGAGTCTTTTGTGTGTGCATCCCACTGGATTGCTCTCTAGCCCGAGTTTGAGCTTTCTACGATGCGCCATTCTCCTTTTGTCCCCCTTGCTTGAATATCATCATTGCTCTATGCTCTTCGTCGCAGCTCTGACCTCCGACCTCTTCCTGCCTTGCAACCTTATACCCAACGCCCTCTCCCCCACCTAAACCTGATGCAGATTTTCAACATTTGAGGCGTCATCTTGGTTATTGATCGTTGCATCTTAGGGAAATCCTTCTCCCACACCTGACTCAATCCCCACTCTCTCGTTAAAATCCGTAGCCCAATATGGGGCCTCTTTGGAGATATTCGTTGTGTTCAGGTTGGCCCCAACCTCTTTGTTACACTTTCTTATAAACTTGTCAGTGTCGGAAAAATGGTAATATCTATGCATAGTTTTAGTGAGACATCATCAAATCAAGATTCTTAGAAAAATTTAACATTTTGAGAAGAAACTTTGATAGGGTTTCCAAGGAAGTGTGTGATGTTGTAGATTGCTAAGAAACAAATTAACTTAAGCTAAATGATCCTTAATTTCCAACGATACCTACATAAGTTGAACTAGAACACCAATCCATGCCATTTTTAGAGTAAATATGTAGTTATCTTGTTGTAGTAAAGTGTCATTCTTTCTAAATTGGTAGTTAATCAGGATTAAGTGTAAGCAATCGACACATGTTAAAGTAGTTGTTTGAGTAGAAAAAATAATCTCCCCTGTTCTTAATAGATGATTTTTTTACACTTCACATTATTTTCAAAATATAAGATGTTTTGATTTTTTTTTTATCTTTTACTTTCCACTTCTTCCTTCATCTTTTTCTCACAACTAACCTTTTAATATACTTCAATTTCTAATACAAAAGACAAGGTAAAATGGTCTACTTTTTTTCTCCTAATTTTTGTGTCTATAGCTAAAACATTATCTATTTATAACTAGAGGGAGTACATAGTATGAATATACTAACAACATGTGACTTTGATTTTCTCTTTACACATGTCACTATCGGGTGGAAAAGACAGTCCATGATGAGCATGTCTCCACAAAAACTATTAAGAGTCCACAATTTATCAGACCTGACAATTAAGGTCATTTGTTAGGATCCAGATTAGTTCAGTTTGAGTTCATTAAAGATTGTTTAATAGATACGGTTTGGATCAGTTGAATTCACATGTTCTAATCAATTTGGGTAATTTCAGTTCATATTTTTGATTGGTATAACAAATCAAGGTAACTTCAATTTGGTTAGATGTTAGTTGGACCTATTTTTCGGTTTAATTAGGCCAGTTCAAATTGTTTCAAATTTCATCATTTTTCAAATTATATTACTTGATCAAATTCAGATTCAAATCAAATCAATTCGATTCAATTTTTCAAACTTCGGATCACCCTTGTCAAGTATAGTATATATATATATGCTTCTTTTTTTTATACTCATAGACTGCGTTATTAAAAACACAAATACAAAATCAGAAAATATAAAAAAATGGTTATAACACTTTAAAAGAAAATAAATTAGCTTGACTACTTTATTGAGAATTTGCCACATTGTCAGATAACCAGCTATTGAATGTGTTGTTAGCTAAAAGCTTAATTGAGTGAAAATGCAGTATGAGACCAAATGCGACCGCCATATTCATTCAGGACATCTAACTATCACTTGTTCACCTAACTTCAAATTCTCCAAAAAAGGCACTTAAGGTACAAATACTTGTTTTCCCTACTTTTTATTGTTTCTAACTTCATTTTCAAAATAGCACAATTATAACGAAGGTTTTTATTACTGTTAACGACACGGGATCTTTTAGTAAACAATGTCCTCTAATTAAAAAAAAAACAGCCGTATTTCCACCAGTTTAAATCAAAATGCTTACACTTCTTTCCTTTACGAAAACAAGATTAGGAATTGGAGGGACCGCACATTTTTGTTAAACACCTTTTTTCTAATCGGTCCAGGTTGCCCCCAATGTTTTAGCCATAAAACTATAACGATCGGCAGCTTCTTCAATCTGCAAGGAAAAAAAACAAAGCAATGAAATAGTTTCGTCAGACCTTTGGGTGCTAACGTTGTTTGGTTTAAGTGGAAGTAGAAGTAAGAAGGGTGGAAATCCATCCTTACTATTTTTTGGGTGGGAAGACCAGCACCATGACCAGCCTTGCGCTCGATCCTCCCCACAAGTGGATTGGTCTGCGGGCTATCCTCCAAGCTCGTGCAGAGAACATATTGCAGAGTCTGCAAAACCAAAATTGTAAGAAGCTATCTAGAAACAATACACTGACGCACAAGAAATTCTGCAACAATGAATTCAAATTTCAAGAAAAATGTGACACTACTTAATTATTTGTATCTGGACTTACAGCTAAAAACTTGAGAGAGTGTAGTGGCACCACGCGGTCATCATGATCAGCTGTCAACACCATGGTTGCAGGGTACTGGCAAGAATCACGATCTGGCTGCTCCCATGGCCTCCTCACATTATGCAACGGTGAGTACCTTCACAGAAAACATATAGAACGCAAGAAAGTTTTTAAAAAGGGAAGCAAAAAAGTACAGTAACTGGAAAACGAGTAATAATAAAAACGGGAAAACGAGAAGTGAATGCGCAGGGAGAAGTATTGTAACTACTTACTTGATTAGCCAATGAAAATCTTCTTCGTTGTCTGAACAACCATAATCAGACGTCCATGCATGACCTGTACCACGGATTCTAATCAGTACATATGTACCTTAAATGAGATAATAGAGTTTCATATGCAAAGAATGAAGGGTCTCACCAATTGTAAACTTATGGAACCTGAGCATGTCCATTACACCAACGTGAGCTAAAGCGCAACCATAAAGATCAGGTCTCTACAATATCATGAAAATTTGGAATCCAATTAGTTTTTCAAAAAACAGACGCAACAAACGGTCATGATTCAGGAAAGATCAGACAAATAACCAGGAAATGCACCTAAACGATCACCTGATTAATGCAAGCTCCAACGAGAAGCCCACCATTGCTTCCACCTTCGATGCATAACTTATTGGACTGAGTATAACCAGCAGAAATCAGATACTCAGCAGCCGAACTAAAATCATCAAAGACGTTCTGCTTCTTGCCCATGATTCCAGCTTTATGCCAATCTTCTCCATACTCTCCACCACCACGAATATTCGCAATGCAAATTACAGCACCCAAGTGCTTCAGGAGAACATTGCGGTTAACACTAAAAGATGGGGTGATACTAATGTTAAACCCACCATATCCATACAATAAACAAGGATGTGATCCATCCAAAGTAATCCCTTTCCGCGATACAATGAACATCGGTATCTTGGTACCATCCTTGCTTGGATAAAATACCTGAAGATGAACAAAAAACAACAAAGAAACTCTAATGATATCAACAAGACAGAACCAATCCACGGACTACCCCAGTCAGTCAACCGTGCTGTTTGAAGGAAAAGCAATTACCTGGTCAACCTGAAACTGTGTTCTGTCAAAATTCTGGACAACATTTTCCCTAAAGATCTTCATATCTGGAGCACCGTTTTTTTAATTGCATTGGTACACTATCCCTGGAGTGAGGAAGCTAGTGAATCCAATGAATATCAATTCATCCTTTCGCCTTGCGGAAACCTCACTCACTGATCCAATGTCAAGAGGTAACTTATGCTGAAGAGAACAAGTTTCTAGGTCCCTTAACTCTAGCACATGCTTCACATCGTTCAAATAACACAAGATGAGTTGGTTGTGGTTAACAGCATGAGCTGACTCAAGCACATCCTTTCCAGATTCTGGAAGAATCTCAGTCCGCATCTGGCTGCTTCAAGTCCATTCGTATCAACTTGTACCTGGGAGCATCTTTGTTGGTTCTAAAGGTAAACACAGTGTCATCATTTGCAATTACCTCATAGCTTGCCTCAAATTTTTCAATAACCTTATTGAAGGGAAGCAGTTCTTTTCCATCGCGAAAAGCACTCAGGCCATGAGGCAGTGCAGACAAATCCAAATAATAGAACTTATTCACATCTTCACAGCTTTCTGAAGTATAGAGAAGGAGATACTGAGACGACATAGATGAAAGGGTCAGAAATAGTACACCACACATGAAATATTGAATTACATCTTGACCAATAATAAAAGCTAAAAGCTGGATGACTCCAACGATCGGCAACAAATAATCAAGTAAATAACAGTTTAGTATTGAGATAGATGTGATAAACTAAGACATCCCAGTCTGACCACAACCTAGAGTTTACTAGAGTAGCGAAAGTCATGAATTTCAAATGATTGAGAAACTACAAGGTCCAAACAGTTGGAAAGCACACAATCAGTGCAAGAAGAGTAGTAAACAATAAATTAACAACTTAGCTGGAATCACCTTTCCATCATCAGTCACATCAGCACCAAATGAGTGCTTGGGATTCTCTGGATCTTTCCAGCACAGTATATCTTCAGACTGATCAGTACCCAGAAAATGGTAATACAATTCTTGATTAAGATTAGCATGAGTTTCAGTTCCAGCATCCGTATTTTCCCCATTCCTGGAAAGAAGCTCATTAGGCTATACAAAGAGAAGTTTTGAACAGTATATATCCCAGATGCAACAACAACAAGACATTAGAATCATCATGCATACTAATGCAACCTCACTAGAAAACTAGAAGCTTATTTTATGTAGACAGCCTTTGATAACAAGTCAGAATTAGATATTAACATCAGTGGAAACTGAGTATATATACATACTGGGAGCAGGATAGCGGCTGTAGAAAAAGCCTTTGTTGTCATGCGTCCAGGTAATGCTACTAAACTTGACCTGCAACAAGTAATGTTGGTCTCATGATCAAGTATTTTCCACTCATTTATGGAGAAGTCAATATGCCAGGGCATATAACGAATTCATGAAGCAAGAGAAGCTATTGTGAAAGGGCGCGTTCGCCCTGACTAAATGTGCATTTTTGACAGCATAAAATTACAGCATATGCTGTTTTGGAACTCTTTTATTGTTTTTGCTGTTCGCCTAAAACAGCATAAATGTCAGCATAAATGACAGCATAAATGCAGCATAAATGTCACATAATGCCCGCAGCAAATGCGATTTTTTCGTTTTCATGCTTTCACTTCCGTTTCTTTACTCACTTTATAATGCAATTACTGTGACTATTGATTTTTTAAAAAAAGAATTTTTTTTACAAGTTACTTTATTTATAATAAATACATAATGCTTTAAAGAATTTATAAAAACTAGTACCTACATCTTTAGCCAAATTTTATAAAAAATCACATTTATAATACAACTATAATATATTATTTGTAATACCACGTAGATTAATAAAATTAAAAAAACGAATAAATATACACACTTGTTGATATATAAATTAAAATATTAAAATAGTATATAGAATATGAATGCATATCAATTTATTACATACAAAGTTACAAAAATATTATCTAAATAAATTCACATAACATTATCAGAAAATTTAAAACGCTTTTTCTCTTTTTTTTACGTTTTTATATTTATAAAAATTAATAAATTTAGATAATAAAAATATATTGTTTAGGAGTACAAGTTTGCTTAAATAATAGAAATAAAATTTTTATTGTTTGTGAATTTTTTTATTTATTTTTATTACCAAAATAAAGTTAGTAGTGTAATAATAAATTATAATTATAATACAAACGGTAAACGCACTACTATAACTAACTTGACCAAACCATGCGCATATATGCTGCATGCCCAAACAACAGTTTTCAAAACAGCTGCATTTATGCCAGCACATTCCCTTCCAGCAATATGCTGCTTTATGCCAGCGCATTCCTGCTGCCAAATATGCTGCATTTATGCTGCCAAAACAGCCATGCCGAAACAGAGCCAAAATCTTTTTGTTGAGCAAGTACATACTTGCCACATACAATGGGCACAGTTTGCTTACTCCCCATGACAGAACATCAGGCTCAACCTTCTTGTCTTTGATCTGCATTACTCGAATGGTTACCCAGTCACTTCCACTCGCACTGAGCGCATAAGCAAAATGTTTCCATCCTCACTGACAGAATAGGTGCTCAGAGCTACAGTCCCATCCCTCCACTAGCTCATTGGGTAAGTCCACCTCTGGTTTCCCATCCAAGCTTCCTACAAAATTAACATAGATGAGTCATTATCTTTTATTGCTTACTGAGTAAAATAAACTTGCCTTGCAAAGATGGAGTAATAGTCGATCCTACGATTGAAACATTTTAACCATATTGAACACTAGGTTTATGCAGACCACTTAGAAACCCAATAACTGCAATCTCGTTTATTCTCAGGTCAATGCTTAAGAAAATTAATTGGTTCACCACTATGCTGATCAACCAGAATCTTCCTTGGAGAATTGGGATATAGACATGAGACAACTATTAAGTTCTAACGACTTGCAAGAGAAATGTAAGCACGAATTCGTAAGTTCCAATAACACTTCATCTTTTGACAGAAAGATTCAACTAGTTGTCAGTTAGAGACATCTATTAGAATGCGATTACACGAGGAATGTAAACACTAACGCCGCAAGTTTTTTTTAGCTCGGTAACTAATTTCTGTAGTGAGAAGCTTCCTGTCGCCTTATATTCAGAAAAACTCAGATTTTTCTACCGCAGGAAGCATAAGTTCCACCAATCTGCCAGAGCGATCGAACAGGAGCAAAATCGGTGCAGGGTTAAATCGGTACAAGTACAACTGTACAAGCTAACACAGAACAGCTACGGTGAAAAGTAAGCAAGAAGAAAAATCATTGCACTGCAAACGGGGAACATGCAGCCAAACCTGAACATAAAGCACGCTTTGAGGTTGAAGCCCGGTGTTGTGAAAGTAAAAGTACTTATCCCCGCGCTTGAATGGTGCTCCATAGCGCTGGTAGTCGAAAAGCTCCGTTAGTTTCTCACGGAGCTTCACTCTGGTGTCGCATTTCTGAAGCAGCGAATCAGTTAACTTCACTTGATTCTCCACAAACTCCTTAGTCTCTTCCGAATCAGGATCTTCGAGCCTGCGAAATGTAACAGTATTTACTAAAAAGAATCACCATTCACAAGCATCAAACATTCAATTGTCGCGTCAAGGTGCGATCTAAACGAACAGAGAAGGAAAACGGAATTACTTAATGAGAATTGCGATCTATCCAGAGGCTTTACCATCTATAAGGATCAGAAATTTTAACCACCGTGATAATCATCAACGATGGATTCATCCCTCCGAAGAACTGGATATTGCAAGCGCGTATTGAAGGCTTCTGACGAGGAGCACATTTTTTTGCTGGCAGCAGAGGATGAGTGGGAAGAAGAGGCTATAGAGAAACGGCGAGAGAGTGGGGGAGAAATATATGGCTTCCGGGGAGCGAGAAGAACGAGTTCTGCTTATAACGTGAGGTGGACTCCAATTCGAAATGGAGTTGCTGGTGACACGGGATATTCGAGGACGAAGATGCAGAGCGGGATCGAGCCACGCGCGTGAGAAACAGTTGCCAACATTGTCTCGCGGATGGATTGGCGTTTCATTTCGTCTCTTTCTACTTTTTGGGTCCAGGATGAGGGACGTTTTGGGGCGAGGATGAGGGACGTCCCCTTTCGTATTTAAGTTTTAAAATAAAAAATTTATGTAAAACTGTATATTATAGAAATTTATTTTATAATTTTATTTTATCTTATGTTTAATATTGAATAAAAAATATGTTAAAAAGTAAACTCAAAATCAAATGAGACAAGGTAGTATAAGGATGAACTTTGAATAGAATTGTAAAATGGATTCAAACCCGTTTAATAAATAGAATGGGTTAGGATTAAGGAATTAAATTTGGGTTGGGTTAGGGTTGAGGTGGTCCAATTCGTCAACCCGTATTTATTTTTAATTATATCTATACATTTTTTTACGTGAATGTAGCAATCTTTTACATTATTAACGGGTCATATACAATATAATTTATAGAAAATATAATTCATTCACTTTTTACTACTATTTACACAAGATATACATTTAATTGTCATTATTTTAATTATTAGTTAAGTTTGAATTCAATGTTATTATGTATTAAGTTTTATGTACGAACTTTTACTATAGGATTTTCTATTTAAACACATGATATCATTTATCTTTAATGATAGTTAGTTATGTAGTAACTTATAACATGTTTGTATGTTTATAAAATATTATTTATGTAGAAAGTTTAATGGGTGATCCATGGGTTGATGGATTGGGTTAGGGTCGAAATTTTAAATCCGTTTTAACTAAATGAGTTGGGTTAGGATTGACACTTTTTAAATGGGTTGAACTTGGATAGAGACTAACCTGACCCACCAATCCGTTTTGCCAGGTCTAACTTTGAGACAGAGGTGCGCATCCCAATGGGTTTTAGTTAAAAAGAAGAAGAGAAATTGGTGCCTTAATTAATTTTAGGGATTTTATAAAGATTTGGAAATAGAAAACTAATATTGGTGTAATAAATCTAGAATTCTGCTTAATTAAAACGGTTTGTCTTAGTCAAATTGTTTGTATTAATTAGTTTTTGTTCTTGATTTTATTGGATCCAATTAAAAAAATTAATTATGGTTATTTTTAAAAAGAATTAGAAATTTCATCATTCTTCCAAAGGTATAATTTTATAGAATGCTCTTACTTTTTGCAACTCTTATGAATACTCTTATGTTTTTTTTATTGTAAGATAACCCTTCATCTGACATTTTCTTAATCAAATTGTTTGTATTAATTAGTTTCTATTATTGATTTTATTGGATCCGATTAAAAAAATTAATTATAGTTATTTTTTAACTCTTAGGGTATATTGTAAACTTTAAAGTACTTTGTTAACTAGTAAATGGATTTTTGTCATTTTTCCTTCTAATCAATGACTATAGTGACATTTCATGACTTTTGCAAAAATATAATGGCATTTCGTGACTTTTTTTAGTGGCATTTCATGAATTAATCAAAGATATAGTTGCATATCATGAAATTTTCTTTTATAATATTTTAAATATTTTTTATAATATTTATTTTTCTAGTATTTTTAATTTTTTCTGAGTTTTTTTCATATTTGTTGAAATATTATGATTTTTAAAAGTCTTTTCTTAACTGGTAGGAGTATTTTGTCTTTTTGTTTATGGACAATGACCATATGACCATTCATACACTTTTGTAAAAATATAATAACATTTGTGACTTTTTTTTTAAATACCATTTCATAAATTAGCCAAAAATATAATAGATTTCTTTAATTTCCCAAAAATATTTCCGCAGTATAGATTCTATGTATAACATGTCATTTTGTTGTACATTAAATATATAGCTTTTATAAATTTAATCTACAAATTTATTGCGCGATATTGCCTTTAACTACATATCCAGCCAAGAATTGTTTTTTATTTAGACTGTGTTAGGGTGAAGCTTTCCAGCCTAGATAAAGATTATTTGTCAGTAGGTTCCACCACTAAATAACTGGTCCAGATAATCTACGCTAGAGAAGCTTTGTCAAGAACAAAGTCTTAGTGACAGTGTCGGATCCAGAAATCTTGTTTGGGGTTAAAAAAATTTTTGGGACACCCCAAAAATTGGTTTTAGGGGGGCTAAAAATTTTTTGACACTAATTTTCTTAAAACTTTATATTATATTGTATTTTTTAAATTTTATAAGAATAATGACAAATTTTCAAAATTTTCAGGGGACTAGAGCCTCCCAGCCCCATTCTCCGTCCGCCCCTGTTAGGTGGCAGGACCTATACACTTCATTCAAATAGTGACAACCAATACAATGGTATGTAGATAAATTAGAATATGTGTAGTTGGAGCAATAGTAAAACTTGGGCTTGATCGGTACTTCTATCTATTAATTACATAGCCTAAACCTTTATCAAGCTGGGCCTTATTACTTGATCGCTTTTAGGTTGTGAGAAATCAGGGAGGCTTGACAATACGTATACATAGCATCTTCATAAAAAAACGATCACATGTTCTTCGATGGATTTTGTGCTTGTCAATGCCATTATCAGGAACAAGAGAAAACGAACTTGACGAGGTATACAAGCTGTAGAGAGAGTAATGGGAAGTGAAGCATGTATATAATTAATGATGGTTTCTATTATCATTTGATCTTGACATATACATACTGTATATTGTTTTTTTAATTAATCTAATTACAAGCTATAACAACGACAAAAATAAATGCACATTGCTGGACAGTGTCATCCCAAGTACTAACTAACTAACAACCTACAACGTACTTCCTTTACTATTTATTATTCAATCCATATGGAATCCAACATTGTAGCCATGAATCCATACCGATCAGCTGCCTCATCAATCTGAATAACATAATGTTACACAACTCAAATTAGTATTCTGTATTCGGAACAAGGGAGTAGTAGTGTAAGAAACGGCGGGTTCCAATAATAATAATGAAAAACTCACCAGTTTTTGGGTCGGGCGACCACATCCATGTCCAGCCTTGCACTCAATCCTTGCGAGAATAGGATTTGTCTGGGGACTCCTCTCCACGCTGGTGCAAAGAACATATGCATCTGTTTTTCCTCAAAATTACAAAAATATGAGCATTAATTGTAATAGATTTATCAAAAACCCAAATTAATCTAATTAACAGAGAAATTAACAGAAGTTTTGTAATAAGGTGATTAATTAGTAGTACAGTACCGCTAGCATTTTGAGAGAGTGTAAAGGAACAACTCGATTGTCATGATCAGCGGTGAGTAGCATAGTTGCAGGGTATTGATTGGTTGCTTGAAGAGGAGACGACGATGACATGGAATCTGAGGAGGATGACGTCTCCTCCATGGCCTCTTCACGTTATGTAAGGAGAATACCTGATTGGTTTGTAATAGAACGAACATGCAAGCGGAACTTGTTAATCTAGGTATGCAATTAATCAATTTGAATGAGAAACTGGGTTAATAATACTATATAGTAGTTACGAATACTTACTTTATTAACCAATGAAATTCCTCCAAGTTGTCTGAACATCCAAAATCACAAGCCCAAGCATGACCAATAGTGAACTTGTGATAACGAAGCATATCCATAACACCAACATGAGCTAGTGCACACCGAACAGGTCAGGTCTCTACAGATCAAGCAAGTAAACCAATTATTATTTATAATTTAACAAATGCATGCATGTTAAATTAATTAAACTCAACTAACCTGATTAATACAAGCTCCAACAAGCAAACCACCATTACTTCCACCTTCAAACATAGCTTTTTAGGACTAGTATACCCTTTATCCACTAAATACTCCGCAACCGCCACAAAATCATCAAAACAATTCTGTTTATTACCAGTGATCCCGCTTTATGCCATTCCTCACCATACTCACCACCACCACGAACATTCACCATCAAAAAAACTAAACCCAAGTGTTTTAGCAGCACAGCTCTTGCAACACTGAAACACGGTGTCACTTTAACGTTAACCCACCGTAACCAAACATCAAACACGGGTTTGATCCGTCCAATACGATGTCGTTACGTGCTACCACAAACGCTGGGATCTTTGTACTCCCGTCTTTACTCGGGACAAACACTTGTTTCACTTGGAATTCAGTACGGTCGAATTTCGGAACGGAGATTTCTCTGAATATCTTGATTTGATCGGAGTGTGATCGGGATTGATGATGTGATTCAAATCGTACTGGTAGATGATTCCAGGCGTGAGGAAGCTAGTGAATCCAATAAATAAAAGTTTGTCCTTTCGTCGAGTGGATACACGCAGTGGACGGTTCCGATATCAATCGGGAGTGTTTGGAGAAAACGTCCGGTGTTGAAATCGTGTAATTTTAACACGCATTTCACATTGCTTAAATACTTGACCAAGATCTTATCACCGTTGACGGCGTGAGCTGATTCAAGGACATCGTCGTGTTGGATTCAGGGAGAATAATGTCTGTCCAGGAATGATCATGAGATGTGATATCAACTCGGGTTAGTTTGTATCTTGGTGCTTTGTTTGTTAAGAAAGTGAAAATTGTGTCGTCGTTTGCTATTAGGTTGTAGCTCGCTTCGAATTTGTCAATGAATTTAACGAAGGAAGTGAATTGGAATTGGAATTGGAGTTTCCTCTGTAGCTGAGAAGAGTGCCGCCGGGGAGTGATGTGAGGTCTAGATAGTAGACTTTTTTGTTCACTTCGCAGCCCATTTCGATGTATAGAATAACATACTGCCATGTGTCATATACTAATATTATTAAGATGGAGTACGTACGTAAAATATACTAATATATAGTAGAGTATTCGCTTGCTTTGCTTATATATAAAAGGAATGCATGAAAAATAGATTGATGATTTACCTTGCCGTCTTCTGTGACGCTAGCCGTGAAAATGTATTTTGGGTTTTCAGTGTCATACCAACACAAAATATCCTCAGATTGATCAGTCCCTAGATAATGATAGTATAACTGGTGATGGAGATTAACATTCGTCTCGGTTCCGTTACATGTTCTCCTTCTCTGCACAACGTACAGTTGATCAGCATTATAGTAAGGAAAACAACGAAATAATTACTGGTGATGGATCCAATATTCGTCTCACTGGGTGTGGGGAATCTGCTGTAGAAGAAACCTTTGCTGTCATGAGTCCAAGCAATAGAACTAAACTTTACCCATGAAATATAATCAGACAAGACGGTCTTGTCATTAACTGTCATGACTTGGATGTTGACCCAGTCACTCCCACTTGAGCTAAGACCATAAGCTAAGTAGTGTGCATCCTCGCTTACAGCGCAGATGTTGAGTGATATAGTCCCATCTATACTCAGTTCATTTGGATCGAGCAGCACTTCTGGGTTCCCGTCTATACTGTCCTGTTATTTATTTGACAAGACATGATATGATGATGAGATAATTAATCAAGTTGAGTAAGTAAGTTGATGATAATGATATGATGGTTGCGCAATAATTATAAAAACACGTACGCATTTTTGAACAAAACAGCACGTTCGGTAAATATATATATACTATACATGGCCGTGCCGAAATTTTTCTTAAAAAAAAATACTGTAAAGAAGTTGACCAACTTTAAAGAAATTAAAGAAAATTCCACAATTTCAGACACAAACAAACAGGGTGAGTGAAATGAAGCACATAACATAATCAATGAAAATTACCTGAACATAATAAAGAACATTTTGAGGTTGTAACCGGAATTGCACCAATAAAAGTAGCAATCTCCACGCTTAAACGGCGGTGTATAACGAGGGTGGTTAAAGAGTTCCTTAATCCTGTCTCGAATCTTCATCCTCGCATCATCACATTTCTCAAGGACTGAATTGGTCAAACTCACTTGGTTCTTCACGAACTCCTTGGTTTCTATCGAGTCTGATCTTCAAGCCTTGAAAATTAATTAAATGATTTTACAAATTATTAGAAAGAGGGAAGGAGGTTGAAAAGATGTACTATTAATTCATAGTCGACAAGGACGATGTATGATCAATGCTGAAAAAAAAAATGGAAGGATTAAGGGGTCATTATTGATATACCATCTGTAGGGATCAGGGATGTGAAGCCGTGGTAGTTGTCAACAACAGAGTCGTCTCTACGAGCCTTTGGGTAGGTTATGGGTTGTCCATCTAAGACTGCGAGAGAACCATGGAAGCTTGACTTTGACTACAAGAGCAGATCAGCAGGAACAAGAAGACAGAGTTAATTAATTGTGAAAACATTAATGGGAAGAGATTTTATAGACGAATTGCTAGCTAGCTATCTATAGCTAGGAAGTGTATGTGTAAAAAGAGTTTGAAGAGGGAGGGAATCGAAGAATATATTTCCAGGATTGATCGACAGTCGACACCCGAGAGTTTGGTGGGAAATAATGGAGTGTGTAAGTGTAGGATGATGTGTTTAACGTTACCAAAAAGTATAGAATGACACAAATTATGGATGCGTAGAAAGATATACTACTACTAGCCAGGGCGGGGCGGGCTAAAGGTACTCTACTTTCGTGCTTTCAAGTTTCTCAAATCTGTCTAGTGCTTATGTTGTCCAAAAAAAACAATTTTTACTTTTTTTAGTATATAAGTTGATACCCGACACTAAAAAGAAAAATAAAGAAGAAATTAAATAGATACGATACGATGAAGAAAGGATGTCAACATTTTGTTAAAAATGTCGTCATTCTGTGGCAAGACAATGACAAGTGACCACATCTTTTTTTTCCTATTAATGTGACTGGCAGTGCAAATTAAAGAGAGAGTGAGACTCTTCGAGGATAGGCATTTCCAATATTGTGCGATTCTAGGTCCTGTCGGCCGAGAGCAATATGGATTCCGAAAACATCGAGGTAGTGGTAGTCAATGGTCATGCATGGCGTCGTCCCTAGCTGCTGCTGCTGCTGCGCGCTTTTCTTTGATTTTGTCTGCTTGCTTGTTCTGTCAGGGAGAAGTGCAGGAACATGGAACTAATCAACAAAACCAACCATATATATATAGCTCCTTGTTCATGTACTTCTCCATGACCGACAAGCATTCTCATAGGCAACTTCGACCACCTCTTAAATGGTTTATTTCTCTCTATGTTATAGTAGTAACATTCTATGATTCATCTTTCTCTTCTTTTTGTATTTCTTAACATCTCTCACCGTAGCCCTTTCATTTGGAGAAGGCGTCAACCGATCCATCCACGAGATGATAATATGAAATCGGGGCGAGCGCTAATCATGTTGAAAATGAAATGTTGAGACATTTAAACCATCTCTATCAGCTCTATACACTAGGAGTATGCATATCCCACAAAAAAACTATACATGTATACAACAATTGTATAGGTTAGCGTGGAATTCAATTTTATTGGACCATTGGTTTGTCCAAAAAAAACATATCAAAAGAGCCGGGATAGATATATATCACCCCGAGCGGATTGTGTAACTTCCTTTTTATTTAGTGACTTGATAGGATGAAAGGAGAGGGCAATGTATGGACAACTTGTTATAGAACAATTTTATATAGATTCCCAACCCAATCATGAAGCACATATGTTACTAGTTTTTAATCACTAGTTCAACTAAGCTGTCAATTCAATTGTTCCCGCCCTTGACCAACCCAATTTAACAAGCCACGAACCTAGTGACTTGAAGTAAGTAATGGGTTGCTTGTTTGGCATTTGCCCAAAATGAAACCAAAATCTTTATTTATTGATGGTCAGCCACAACGAAACACCTGCCCAATAGCATAGTTAATGCAATCTGATGAGGTTTAAACAGTGAAGCAAACTGGACATCTTGACATTTTCATTACAAATAGGGCTTTCGCCAGTTCAAAAAAAACCCGGTGGGGCGGGCGGGTGTGGGCTAAATGGGCCTCATTAAAACCTATCTAGACAAAACTCATTGGGAAAAAGTCTAGAGAGGAAAAAGAGTACCCACCAACACCCTAAAATTATGAATAGTCCCAACTATATAATGAAATACATAGGAGAATATTAGATCGGGGAGGAGAGGTGCAAAACAAAGAAATACAAGAGTCGGAAACAACAAATTCCGTCTAAATTGGAGAGCGCGGTGTCAAATTGAGCTATGTCGATGGAGAGAACAGAGACAGAGTGAAGAAGAAAGACGAGTTTATTGAGGTAGAAAAGTATTACAGAGAGTGACTTAACTCTCTAGAGTGGGAGAGAGAGTTAGACATAGAAATAGTTTCTGTACAATTAGTATATATGAGATAGCGAGAGAGGCGAGCTTATATACTACAGTGACCTATAGTATATACTATATAATACAGATGTGAAATATATAATACATATTGCTCTAATACCCCCTCAAGACCTAGTTTGTTTGTCAAACTGAGTCTTGTTGTTCGCTGTAGACATGCCCATCTGAGGAAGAATGTGTTTATAAGCCCTTCCAGTGAGTGATTTAGTCAGAACATCCGCCAAGTGTCTGGTGCTTGGGATGTGTTGAACTTGTATCAAACCACCTTGTATCTGATCACGAACGAAATGACAGTCTAGCTCAACATGTTTCATTCGCTCATGGGAAACTGGATTCCTAGCGATATGGATAGCAGCTAGGTTGTCGCACTTCAACGGAATGGGGCTGATGTTCTGTATTTCCAATTCGTTCAGAAGATGGGTGAGCCAGCTTAGCTCCGTCGTGACTTGTCTCATGGCTCTGTATTCGGCTTCTGCTGAGAAGAGAGCAACAGAAACTTGCTTCTTGGATTTCCAGCTCAGAGAACAGCCTCCTAAGAGGATGAAATAACCTGAAACAGATTTCCGTGTTATGGGGCATGAAGCCCAATCAGAATCACAAAAAGCTACAGAGCAAGATTATCATTTTTATAAAACAGAGACCGCAACCCAAGGTTCCTCTGATATAGCATACATAAAATACGATAAGCAACATCCAAGTGATTTGTGGTAGGATTTTGACAAAATTGACTCAAAAACTGCACACTAAAACATAAGTCAGAACGAGTATTAGTGAGGAAGATTAACTTCCCTATTAGGCGCCTGTAAACTGTTGGGTCCTCAAGGTGTGTTCCTGTATCTTTGTCCAGCTTCTGGTTTGGCTGAAGTGGTGAGACCACTGTCCTGCAATCCTTCATGTTGTATTATGAGAGAATCTGTCTAGCATCTACTTTTGCTGAGTCACGATGAGGTTGTTAGCAGATTCAATAAACTTCATGCCAAGAAAATATGATAGCCTGCCCAAATCTTTGATTTTAAATTTTTGGTGCAGTTTCTGTTTCACAGTTTTTATTTCAGTGTTACAGTTTCCTGTTATAACAATATCATCCACATATACACCAATAAAGGTGTACTGCTTATTTATTTTCTTTGTGAATAAAGAATAGTCATTTCTTGACTGCTGATATCCAAGATCTTTTAAAGGTTCCTAGCTTATCATACCATTGCCTTGAGGCCTGCTTAAGGCCATACAAAGACTTGTTTAACTTGCAGACTTTATTCCCACCAGAAACAGAAACCCTTGTGGAATTTTCATATAGACGTCTTCCTTCAAATCACCATGAAGGAAGGCGTTATTAACATCCAATTGATCAATAGTCCATCCCTTTTTAATGGCAGTGATAACTAAGGCCCTAATTGTTGTGAGTTTCACAACTAGAGAAAAGGTTCTTCATAGTCGAAAACCATACCTCTGTGAAACCTCTAACAACAAGACGAGCCTTAAATCTCTCAAGACTTCCATCTGCTTTAAGTTAAGTTTTATAGACCACTTGCATGTGATGGGTCTTTTCCCTTTGGGAAGGTCGACTAGGACCAGGTTTCATTATCTTTGAGAGCTTGAAAACTCTTGTTTCATGTCTTCTCTCCACCTAGGATCTTTATTGGCTTCTTCAAAGTTGGTGGTTCTGTCAGCTTTTGGGTTGATCTAGGATTTTTGCTGAATAGAGGGAAAGAGAAAGAGAAGTGATTGTGTTTTTGGGAAGGATGCTAGTAAGGCTACTGGTAGGGAGAGAGTTGGGGGATAAGAGATGAGAAGATTTGTCATGAAGTCTTTGGGTTAAGATTTCTGAAAAAATATCCTCGTTTTGATTTTTCATGGTGCAGACATAATCTTGTAATTTCAGAGGAGGTCTATGAATTCTACTAGATCTTCTGAGATGAGGATTAGTATCAGTCCTGAAAGAATCTACATCTTTAATAGGATCTGTTGACTGTAAGAAATTTTCCTCCAAGTTCTGGTCTGTTTCTGGAGACAGTAAGATATTTTCCTCTAAGTTTTGATCTATTTCTGGAGTATGCAAGGTATCTTGATGGATTTGATTTTCACTGGCTAGGTTGTTTTCTTTACTGTTACAAGTAACAGAGGAGTTTTGTTTATTTCCTGATGTGTCCCCTTCTAGGTTGTGGTGTTTCTTGGGAGAGACAGCAATCTGATCTAAAGGCAATTCATAGAAGGTTTCTGAGGTATTTAGAAATAGATCAGAAATTTCATCTTTCTGAGTTTGGACAGTTCTGTCATGCCAAACTTCCTGCCATTCTTTATTCTGTAATGGGAGTATATGTTTGAAGAAAACAACATCCCTACTAAGTTTGACTTCATTAGTTTCTATATTGAGAACTATGTAGCCTTTGGAATTCTTGTTGTTTCCTAAGTAAACGCAAGCTGAAGAGCGAGGGTCTAATTTGCCTCTATTAGGAAGAATGTTCGTGACAAAACATAGACACCCAAAATTCTTGATGGAACTGTAATTAGGAGGAGAGTTATATAGCTTCTCAAAAGGGGTGTAGGTGATTGATAGCCTTGAAGTAGTTCTATTTAGGATGAAGGCTGCGTGGTTTAAGGCAAACCCCCAAAATCTGGCTTAAACCAGACTGAAACATTAAAGCTCTGCCTTATTCATCAGATGCCCTTGTTTTCTCTCAACCACCCCATTTTGCTGGGGTGTGTGAGGGCATGTTTCTGATGCATAATTCCTTTTCTCTTAGAAAACCAACCCCTCAAGAGAGCTTCCAAGCTCTTTGGCATTATCAGATCTTAAGATTTTAACTTTGTTTTCAAACTGAGTTTCTATGAGCTAGATAAAGTCCTTTATCAAGTTAAAAGCTTTTGATTTTTTTTTGAGAAGTTTCACCCATGTTGCCCTAGTGAAATCATAAATATTGTCAGGAAATAACGATAACCCTCTAAAGTTTGTTTCCTCATAGGCCACAAACATCGATATGGAGCATGTGAAAAGGAATAGTGCTTCTTATTTCAGATTTTTCAAAACTGAGCCTTTTGCCCTTTGATTTGAAACACACGGTACATGGTAAAATTGTGACTACCTAGAAGCGAAAGGCTTCCCAATATCCATTTTTAGGAGTTTTCTAGAGGGATATGTCCTAACTTGCTATGCCATAGGAAAAAATCCTGTCGGGTACATGCACATCACCTTGGGACAGACAAGTTACAGAGAAGATGATAGTTTCAATTCAACTAAGAAATCCTTCAGACCTACAGTATCAAGAAAATAAACACCGCAGCGCTGCTATCCAATCACATTTTTCAATTTCGTCTTAGAATCCTGCAGAAAACAATGCCTATCTGAGAATATAACCAGCATGCTAAGTTGTTTGGCAAGTTTCTCAACAGATATTAGGTTAAACATGAAAACTGGGCACATAAAGTACATTTTCCAGATTAAAACCTTTGCATAATTCAACATTTCCATGACTTTGGACCAAACAGGTATTCCCATCAGGAAGGGTTAGTTTTCTATCCATGGAAAGATGCACTAAACTATTCATCACATTTTTATTACCAGTAACATGTTCAGATGCTCCAGAATCCATGATCCAAACAGAATTCAATTGCACAGAGAGAAAGTTATTAGCAATTATTATCTCAGGGCAATAAGATCTAAAAAGGCTACCGGAAAAACCTCCAAAATTATTGACTGATTCATCGTTGCTGGTGGTGGCTTTTTGTTGTAAGTACTTCACCAAGCCTTCGACTTGTTCAGATGTGAAGCCAACAACAGGTGATTGTTTATCTTGAGTGGGGCTCTTCTTCTGGGTTTTCTTGTTCAAGAACGGAGCTAGCTATGTGTTGTTGGGGTCGAGTTTGGGATCCTTCTTCGGGGAAGCCGACGATCCACCAACACTCCTATCGAGTGTGCCCAGTTTCGTGCAGTTTGTGCACTTTAGTGTGGTCTTCTTCCCGAAATTGTTGGCTCCAGGGGTTGTCTTAGCGTTAAATTTCTTCCCGCTTGGTTTCTTTACGATACTGTTGTAGGGTTTCTGTGCTAGAAGTGAGTGTGTTGTCGGAGACATGTTCATCATTCTCCCCCATACTTATCCCCGTTTCATCTTGTGCGAGAATAGAATATGCCTCTTCAAGGTCGGGAAGAGGATTCATCAGCAAGATAGTGCGTTTAGGTTGTTTGAATTCCTCATTTAGGCTATCCAAGAACTTCATTAATTTGTCTTGTTCCTCGCGAGCCCGAATTTCTCATGCTGCTCCGCACGAACACTTTAGGGTTTTTCTGGTTGCTCCTAATCAATCCCAAAGACGCTTCAATTTGGTATGATACGCAGTAATAGAGTCGCCTTGTTGATGAATCTGGCCAATTTGTTTTTGAATGGCGTATATCTCTGGTCCATTAACTAGTTCGTAGCGTTTGCACAAATCCCGCCACATCTGTTGAGCAGTGTCACAGTAGACAATGCTCTCGCTTATTTGCTTATCTAGGGAGTTCAAGATCCAAGACATTACCATGTTATTACTTCGGCTCCACATAGGATACCTCTCCGACGATTTCTCCGGCTCCGTTATTTGTCCATTGAAGAAGCCGAACTTATTTTTGGTTTTAAGGGCTATCGTGGAGGCTTTCTTCCACTGACTCAAACCCTGATTGCCCTTGAATTTTAT
Organism: Limonium bicolor; assembly: GCA_023374045.1. Lineage (NCBI taxonomy): Eukaryota > Viridiplantae > Streptophyta > Magnoliopsida > Caryophyllales > Plumbaginaceae > Limonium > Limonium bicolor. The sequence continues at coordinate 285,211,712 of CM041776.1, forward strand.
CCCAAAACTGTGTGTCGTTTGATCTGAGGGATGAAGACATATAAAGGGTCGTTGAGGTCTTGAGAAAGCAAGTGTTTTGGGATCTTGAGCTTCCGGTTGATTTTCGACACTCGCGCTCTCACTTTCTTCTCCATCTTCTTGATCCTCTGGGTTGATTCGTCTGCCATGATTCGGAAGTGCTACTCAATTTGTAGCTCTGATACCATGTCAAATTGAGCTATGTCAATGGAGAGAACAAAGACAGAGTGAAGAAGAAAGACGAGTTTATTGAGGTAGAAAGTATTACAGAGAGTGACTTAACTCTCTAGAGAGGAAGAGAGAGTTAGACACAAATAGTTTTTTGTACAATTTGGAAGACTTCAAAGCGCATAAAGAGGTAGTCATCTTGCTTGTCCTTCTTGTAACTCTTCAAATCAGCTACAACTTTTTTTTTCTCCGCCTGAACCGGTAGAAGTGGTGATCTCACACAGGTCACAAGTTGTTGAGATATTATGGTAAGATGAGCCAATGTTCATAAGAACCCAATAGAGTCCTAAAGCAAAATCTGCACTGCCGGCTGCATTAACATGAGATATTTTACAAGTTTAGTAGTGGAATATGCTTATACTAATAGTACAAACTAATAAAATAGAGTATAATTTAGTCCAGATCTTGTTGAGCGAGTTCATGTATAATACATTTAAGTACTAGCAATGATCATCAACCATCGATATCTCAAGTGTAGCTTATTCGGAATTGTGTTCAATGATTAAAAAACTATACGAAGGCATTCATTGATATCGAGAGAGAAGAATGTCATCCAACAAGCAAAACCAACAATACATTCCACTGCAGAAATAGAAGTCATTCCACTGCAGAATAAGAAGTCTAACAGAGAACCTAAAGGCGATAAACGCCTACACAGAACTTTCCCAGTCCACTTCAAGCTTAAACCAACACTTCTTAAACACATAGAATCCAATCATAAAACATATAACAAGGAAAAGAAAGTGATTATTTACAAGAGCATGAACTAAAAGCATTCATGAATGGGATAATTAAGGAGAAGAAAAATTACCAATCTTTGGTGAATAGTGTACTGGTGACACGAAAGTAGTGCATACAATTGTCGAAGACCATTCATGAAGTTATCAGAACTGAATGTAGAATAGTTACTCTGGCTGCTTGCAGGTGGTGTGACCAAACTGTGATTGTTAGGCTTAGCCATTTGACCCTGCTGAAAGATGTCAAGGCAGTTTGATTCTCCCCGCAAGTTAAAGTTTCCAGGACAGAATTTGGATCTGGCCACGTGTTATATTCAAATGTGAGCTAATTTCTATGATCCACTAAACTGAGGATGTGCATCTTGAGGTGCATTAAAAAAAGGTACCGGATGTCTAACATTGTAAGAAACTGGCTGATACTGATGACAATCTGAATGTGTTGGTCGAGAGAAGTGTTGCTGATCCGGAAAGAATGTTTCTGGATTGGAAGGAAAAGGTTGTTTACTTGAGTTTGCAAGGTGAGGATCCGCATTCACTAACTTTCTGGTAGTTCTTCTCCAAGACTCCTCTAGAGAACACCAACATGTGCATCCGTTACGAAGAAGAAATCAGCTCATGCGCTACTTTAAATGATAACAAAATAATCCCCTAAATTTGGGAGAAGGTGTAACCGTGTAGCCCATGGTTGTGTTATGGTATGGACGTGGGTGTAACTGATGTATGGAATGGAGGTTGTTTCCCTTGACTTTTGGTTGATATGAATAAAATGAGCTAATTATCAAAAAATGATAACAAAAATAAGAAAGAAATCAAATCATATGAGGGAACTACTAAATGCTTTTTCAACACAAATTCTTGGAAACTGGCAATGCAAGAGTCAAGCTATAAAGGAGGAAATTGGGGGTAAACTGATGAAGCGATTGAGGAATCACGTGTTCCTTGAGAGCTTACTAAACTACCCCTTCAACTACATCAGTTCAGTCTACCTGATCTCTACTTTCAAGATGAGCAAAGTGGATCTTTGTACTTATCACATTTTAGTCATGAATTGAATAATGTAAAGATCATACGCTACTTGGAAGATTGAAGTAGTAGGGAGCATCAACAGATATGCAAATAGAAAACTGACTTAATACAATCAAATACCTGCACATGGACGCTTGGCCTTGAGTAAAATCCAGAATCGGTTTCCATCATCCATCCTTTTTATTTCGTGACATTTTATAAGTTTGGGATTCTGGACTACTCTCTTGAAAGAACAAAGGAGGCTTCTTCACCTGAAAAGAAGGGCATATATAATTACGTAATGTAAAAATATTTTGAAACTTCAAGATAAATGATCAGTAAAAAGTTGAAACGATGATGTGTATAGACTTATAATTACCATGACTTTTAAAACTTCATGTTAATTGCCAAAATTTTCAGCTGTGATGGCTTCTATATCAGTCAATTGAAATTCGATTTTTACTCTCCATAGGCCTTCCCATATCTCCCAACGTCATCTTCCTATTCTTCTTAAAATAGCTTCCCACCATCACTCCTCTGTCATGTATCAATACATTGTAAATTATATATGCAAACTTTCTTCTCCTCTTTCTTTTCTTTCCTCCTCTGTCACCAGAAAGAATCGATAATAATATAATAGAGGTCTTCAGTATTGTTCTTGTTGGATATGTGGCAAGAGCATACAAACATGAATACAATATGGATCAGCCATGGAAGGCCTTGCCCGAAGTTAACGACGACTGGATCCAACTTAGAAGAGCTCTAGGATTCAAGACTATAGTAGAAATCCTGGAACAAGAAGTTGAGAAAAGAATTTGGACTCTTGAGAGCAACCGACAAATGAATTATTTTAATCAAGGAGGAACAGAGAAGGAGTTCATGTATGAGGTGGCAGAAAATGCTCGACACTATAAGATTACAGTACAAAGGCAACACACCCCAAAAGCTGTGCCAAGCACTAGGACATGACCACTGCCAGCCAGGCATTGGAATATGTAACAAAAAGGCAGAAAAATCAACAGCACTATGAAAAGTTGAGGCATTATTAAAGTAGTAGTCGTAGCACTTGTATTATTAGCACCAATAATGTAATGGTCGTAAGAGTCAAAGAAGTTGTCAGATAATTTAGTAAGTGGACGTAAAAGTCATAAAGTAAATAGTCAGGCCAATAATGTTAGTGCCAAAGTTATGAATTGTACGGGAAAATGTGGCTATAAAAGGAGAAGGGGAAGGAAGCAGAAGGACACAACTCTCCAGAGAAAAAAACAGAGGAAAGAAAAGAAAGAGGAGAAGGAAGTCCCTAGGAAGTTCATAAAATATTAGAGTCTATTGAGTCTTTGTAATATAAGAATTTTTTGTCTTTTGTTTATGTAAAATTATGAGTGGCTAAATAAAACCCTTCGGGGTATCCTTTCTTATAATTCCTTATTCAAAATTCACAAAGAATCAGAGAGAGAAAGGAGAGATCATACAGTGAGAGGAGACTCGCAGTGAGTGAGTTAAAATAATTAAGAGAGAGCCAAGCCTTTGAAGGTTGAAGGTTCGAAGAAGCCGCTTTAAGCCAGGAGGCATCACAGGCAAAGATGAACCCAGAACCATCTTCAAGCTCGGGTAAGCTTTCAGATGAATTATTTTGTAAATCCTCGAAGGTTACTGATCTTTATGTTCTTGTCTCTAATTCTTAAGAAAGGCGTGGTGGAACCTTAACCCACTAGGAATTTAAGTTAGGATCCTCGAAACCAAAACTATAAAAGAAAATTATGAACGTAAATCTGTTGTTTTCTACATACATACTTCCATTATTCTACTACTCCATTATTCTATACTACTATCCATTATTAGCTACCAGCTAACTGCTCCCGTTAGCTCCCCGTCCTGTTGGTATCAGAGCCAGACAAGAGATTAGAAGGTCCCTGATCAATACTAAACAAAAATGAAACCAATTAAAAAACGAGTAGTATATAGTGCTAGTGATACAAATTATCAAATGAGCCCGCTTTATCTCTCGTCTTGCTCTGATACCAGCAGGACGGGGAGCTAACGGGAGCAGTTAACTGGTAGCTAATAATGGAGTAGTAGTATAGAATAATGGAGTAGTAGAATAATGGAAGTATATATGTATATCAAAATGATTTATATATATATAAATAAATAATCACCAAAAACATTGCCAACTGATTTATCTAGAATGTGGGGAAAACAACACCTTACTTGCTGATTGCTATCATCGCTGTCGGCACAATTCTCTTCGTACTCGAACAACCTCAGCAAGCGGAATTATCGGTTAGAAATCATGCTTCCTCTTCTCTCTCTATTTGTTTTTATTTTCCTTTAGGCTTCAGTATCTCGGCTCTGTCTAATTCGCTTCAGTCGCAAATTGCATTAATAGAACCATCATATTCACGAATTTCAGGAACTCACTCTGGTCAAGTTTTGATGGATGATCATCATAACGTTCGTAAGGACTCTGCTGCTGTGTCGATGGATAATCAAGATGACTATGATGCCTATCTTCGAATTTACTCGTAAGTAAAAACTATCTCTTCTAGTATTCTATCTATTCTTTGTATTGCAGTCAGACCTTATTTTCTTATATTAAGTAGTAATTTGTTTTCCCCACATTCTAGATAAATCAGTTGGCAATTGTTTTGGTGATTATTTATATATATATATAAATCATTTGGATATACATACATACTTCCATTATTCTACTACTACTACTACTCCATTATTAGCTACCAGTTAACTGCTTCCTGCTCCCGTTAGCACCACAGGACGGGGAGCTAACGGGAGCAGTTAACTGGTAGCTAATAATGGAGTAGTAGTATAGAATAATGGAAGTATGTATGTATATCCAAATGATTTATATATATATACAAATAATCACCAAAAAAATTGCCAACTGATTTATCTAGAATGTGGGGAAAACAAATTACTACTTAATATTAAGAAAATAAGGTCTGACTGCAATACAAAGAATAGATAGAATACTAGAAGAGATAGTTTTTACTTACGAGTAAATTCAGAAGATAGGCATCATAGTCATCTTGATTATCCATCGACACAGCAGCAGAGTCCTTACGAACGTTATGATGATCATCCATCAAAACTTGACCAGAGTGATTTCCTGAAATTCGTGAATATGATGGTTCTATTAATGCAATTTGTGACTGAAGCGAATTAGACAGAGCCGAGATACTGAAGCCTAAAGGAAAATAAAAACATATAGATAGAGAAAGACGAAGCATGATTTCTAACCGATAATTCCGCTTGCTGAGGTTGTTCGAGTACGAAGAGAATTGTGCCGACGGCGATAGCAATCAGTAAGTAAGGTTGTTGGTTTTGGCGGCTACAATAAAGTGAGTGCGGGAAATCAAGAATATGAAAGGGTCTAGGGGAGATGGAGGAGGGATGAGGCAAGCTTTAAGTATACCTCAAAACAAAGCAGGTGTAAATAAATGGGATACACAACTGAAACAACTAAAAAAACGCCACTAGTGTGTATTGACGCATTTTCAGAAAAACTGTATTTGTTAATGTGAATTAATTATTCTATACATACTTCCATTATTCTACTACCAACCCATTATTCTATACTACTACTCCATTATAGCTACCAGCTAACTGCTGCCCCGTTAGCTCCCCGTCCTGTTGGTATCAGAGCCAGACGAGAGATTAGAAGGTCCCTGATCAATACTAAACAAAAAAAATGAAACCAATTAAAAAATGAGTAGTATATAGTGCTAGTGATACAAATTATCAAATAGAGCCCGCTTTTAGAAGAGGAGATATTACAAAGATGAAAAATATTACAAAATATAACTAGGAGACAACAGGATTAACCGTAGAATTAGCATATCAATTTCGATACAGACATCAACATCCAGATGACATATCTTTGAAATGTGAAGAAAATCTCAAGAATATGAGAGTATAACAAATGAAATATATTATTTACAAAAATTTAAAGACGAATATATTCATCTCAAATATTTTCCAAAATATAGTCATATAATCACCATCGAAGAATACGAAAGACATGTTAATTATACAGTGTCTAGGGACCAAACAAAATATAGATATACAATTAAAACATTAGAATATATGAAGAAATGATAAAAGATATAGAAGCATTAATAAAATAGATTTAATTAAATTACAGAAATTAGAAGAATTAATATATTAAATGAAACGAAAAGGAATAAATGTAGAAATCCTGAAATACAGAATTAAAGAGAAGAACTAATAGTAAAAAAGATTGAAATAGAAAATCGTTATAATAATTGTATTCAACTAATTAATCAAACGCATGATATTAATATTCTCAGGCAAATCTCGTATAGATTAATAGTAATCAGAGAAGAAAAAAGACAAATAATAGAAAATTAGAATTACTAGAAGCCCATAAAAAATAAAAAAATGGAAAATATAGAAATCTTTAAAAGATTAGAAGAAATACAAGAAAGGTTGGAAGCTATGGAAAAAATGTTAAGAAGGGTATAGATAATAAATCAATAACTCATGAAAGAATAGGAAAATTTGATATTAAAAAATCAAAAATTAGGGAATCAGAAGTTAGTTTCGCACCATCTTATACACAAGATATATTTGGAGAAGAAACTGAACCGTCAAAGCCAAATAGTAGACAGCCTAAATATTTAGAAAATAGCTTAAAATTTCTAGATAAAATAAGACAAAAGCAACACTAAATGCAGAACAAAACAAAAAATTAAAAATGGATAAAAAGAATAAACAAATAAAAATAGAAAGAGAATGAGCGAATAGAAGACGGTGAGACAAAATAATTATGGAAAGAATAAATGATGAAGAACTAGATATAGATATCGAGAAACTCACAGAAAGGTTTGAAGAGATAAAAATGAATGATATGAATATGGAAGAAGGGACTAGTGGAATAAAAGCTCCCTTATAAAATACGAAACCGATAATAATGAAAGATGCTACTCTAGAAATAAATATAATCCTTATAGAAAGGAAAAAACATAAGATACTGGCCCATATAAACGAAATACTTTTTAGAAACACCAATAAATAATGAAGGAATTAAACTCAATTTAGACTGTATAATTGATAAAGAAAAGACAATTAAAGGATGAAGTCAAAATATGAAAAACGCATTATTAAATAAGTTAAGCGAAGGATGGACAATAGATAGAATGTTCAACTATATACAACATACTCATTTTCTGAAAATTTAGAAAATTGGTGGGCAGGAGTGTCACCAACTACAAAAGCAACAATACAACAAAGCTTTGTCACAATGGGAAATCTCGATTTAGCAGTACAACTTATAGAAAATCTATAATATACAGAATTCAATGCAGAGGATTGGAATACAAAATCAGATCAATTAATAGATTTAGAAAGAAAAGAAGCAACCTATAAGATTGAACACTTAACTATATATGATATGAAATATATATATATATATATGAGTATACTTGTGAGTTCAGTAAATAATTATATCATTTATGAAGAAAATGAACCAAAACTTAATCAATCTTTACTAGATAATATTTTTTTAAATTACCTAAACAATGGAGTAAATTTTTCACCAGAGAATATGAGCTTTATCTACGAATAAATCCAGCAATATTAGATACATTTGGAGCTAGAGAAAGCTTTGTAAGAGAAAAAATAGCAGAAATATGTGCACAAAGAAAACTATATAAACAATCTAATAAAGTTAAAGTAAGATTATGGTGTCCGACAAATACATATGAAGGACCAAACCAATGGGGATGCAGCAATCGACCATATAAAAGAAGGAAAAATTCAAAAAGTAAGAAAACCGAAATATATAAAGAAATTTAGAAAAAACAAAACATACTACAAAAACCATATAAATTTAGAAAATACAAACAAAACATCGAAAAGATTGCAAATGTTGGAATTGCAATGAACAAGGACATTATGCGCATGAATGCACAAAACCAAAACGTAAAAGGGTTAATGAAATAATTTTATACAGAAACTAAAGAACTCAGCACAGATGATTCTAAAATAGAAGATATATATTATATTAATAGTTCAGAATCTTCAGAAGAATCAAGTACGAGTGATAATTCATCAAATGAGTGAAATTAGTGAGATTGTGATAATAAAGAAGATATGAAGATACAAGACAATATGGATTAACTTATAACTTAGATAATAATAAATTATCCAAGATATTAAGAAGTGAAATTGATTTAAAACCAATAGAAAATATCCATGGACAATAATTAAGAATACTGTTAAAGACAAAAAATCATAATTACTCCTCGCAAAATTGAACAACAATAGAATAGATCAAATAGAAGGAAATGTAGTTTAAAACCTATAAATAAACAATGGATTGAATAAAGATACAGAATATAAAACCCTATCAAAGGAAAATATCGATATTTATACCTCGCAGAAATATTATGATAAATCCTTGTTTAGAGAAGGAATAAATTGTCCAATATTTAGCGTTACAAATACTAGATGTAACACCAATATGGGAACTAACAATAGCTCTCAAACAGAAAACTAACAAGGCATCCTAACAGAAAATAAACAGCATAGAAAATAAAATCCTGATTATCCCTATTAACACTTTCGAGATACTAGATTAACACCCATATGGGTGTCGTCAACACCTACCCAAATTGTTTGACTACCCACAATCCCATACCTAACTCAAGTACTATGGCTTATGTGTCATATTCTTTCATACATATACATACAATAACTCATGGTATTATACATTACTACCCCCCTCAAAGAACGCGACGTCCTCGTCGCAAGCCTAATATCCAAGTCCCATGGACCTCCTCGGTAGGTGTCGGGTTGCCCATCCCGACACGGTCCCGAGTCCGCTCTGATACCACTTTGTAAACACGCCCCATATGGGTAACTGTTCACAAACCTAGCTCTCAAACCATCCAGGCTTGAAAACTAGCCACATTAGGCCCTCAATCCTAACTTGGGCTTAAAAGTGGAAGGCCTGTTGTTGTAGTCAACCCATGTGTTTGCATATAAAGAACTCACAATACTACTCATTTCCCGATGTGGATGGGGGTATTACACTAGATTAACAAATACCAGAGATGGAAACCTTGGAATAATAAGAGGAAATTTAGCATACAAAAAACTACAGTAAAATTTACTTTTTATCCTAAATATTGTATTAGTTTAAAAGACGAAAAATTGAGGATACCTTAGCCTTATATTATAAAATTGATAGAGAAAACTTAATGGAAAAAGGAAAAAATCCAACAACTATACATTATTCAGCAATATATGCTTTTACAAATTCAAACTATGGAAATATATTTGAAAATAAACCTTATATAGAATTAAGTGAAGAATTTGATGATATTGGAACAAGTATCCAACCCTAGATGGCAAAATCCATGACTCCTGAAGAATTCCAATTAACCGTTAATAAGAATGCTCCAAGAATTGATAATGCTAGGCGTAGTGTTCAAATATCCCACAGATAGAATTTAAAAGAAAATACTTTACAAGCTGGGAGAATCGGAAGAAGTATGTCCATAATGAGTTTCCCAAGATTAAAACAAAAAGAGATAATAAATAATTTTAGTATAAATAATGCCACATACTATAACAGTAAAGAATGGAATGACAATGTTATAATAGATACAGGAGCTCATAGAAATCATGTCAAAGAAACGAAGGTTTAACAGTAATATTAGGAGATACCTATAAATTTAGAGATAATAATTCAAAATACAAAATTCTAAATACCATACCGAAATTCCATTAAAAATCGGAGAGATAAAACTATCAGTTACCTGTCTAGTGGATCCATGCCAGACAAATAATGACTTACTATTAGGAATGACTTTCTTGAGAAGTCTAGATGAATACCATATCGCAGACAATCAAATAATAGTAAGACATAAAGGAAAACTGCAATAGCAACTATTAAAGAATGAATCAAAGTGTTTATATTGAAACTTTAATCGAAGAAACTAATATTGCAACTTGTGCTCTAATAGATACTAGAGCAACTATATGTCTAATAAAAGACCATATTATACCAGAAACAAAAAAAAAACAACAAAACCTATGTCCGTATATAGTTTTAATAACGAAGAAAGCTTTATAACTCAATTTATGGAAAACCTACAAATTATTTTAGGATCTAGACGAGTTTTAGTACCATTTATACATAAACCATCAATGAAATGTGATATGATTCTTGGAAATAACTTTCTCCAACAGTTTCAATCATATTATCAAACATATTATAATATTAGATTAAAAACGCCTTGCAACCATTATATCATTTTACCACTTACATTTAAACCTTACAGAGTTACAGCTGAGCGTGGTGAGGATAGTAGTATTACAAAATCTAAAAAACTCCTTTTGAACAAAAATAAATATAAATAAATTCAATTTCAGAAATAGATCATACAGAAATCCTAGAATTAATTAAAAGATACTTTAGTGAAAATCCTTTAGCATTTGGAAGCAAAGTAAAGCCTATGCAGAAATAAATTAAAAGACCCTAATACAATTATAAGAGTAAAACCCATGATTTATAGCCAGTCTGATATTGAAGAATTTGATAAGCAAATAAAAGAATAATTAGAGTTAAAACTATACAAAAATCTAAAAGTCCTCATAGTTCACCAGCATTTATGGTAAGAAATCATACAAAGATTAAAAGAGGAAAAGCGCGAATGGTTATAAATTATAAACAGTTAAATTATCATACAATATTTGATGGATATTTTATACCAAGGAAAGAAGTATTAATTAGTTTAGTTAAAGGAAACATATTATTCTCAATTTGACTGCAAATCAGGATTTTGGCAAATAAAAATGAAAGAAAATTCAATACCATATGCTTTTAGTACTCCAAACGGACATTATGATGGATAGTTATGTCTTTTAGGCTAAAAAATGCCCCACAATCTTTCAAAGAAGAATGGATGAAATATTTAACCCATACAGAAAATTTATAGTATTTATATAGATGATATTTTAATATGTTCAGAAACATACCAGGATCGTGTTAAACATTTAAAAACGTTTGCCGAAATATGCAAGAATACAGGTATTGTCTTAAGCCAGAAGAAAGCAATAATACTTAAAGAACAGATAGAGTTTTAGGTCTAATTATTAGTAAAGACGGTATAGAAATGCAAGATCATATAGGTATTAAGTTATTAAATTTTCCTGATAAATTAAATAGCAAAAAACGAATACAAAAATTTTAAGGAATTTTAATTTATATTGAAGAATACATCCCAAATCTCGCACAAATAAAATTACCAATCCAACAATTAATTAGAACAAAGAATAAAAAGGATGGTGTAATGAACATACATAAATAGTTAAACCAATTGAAAGACACTGCAAAAAATTACCAAAATTAAGGCTACCAGATAAAGATGATAAACTATTTTACAAAGTGATGCCTCAGAAAATTGTTTTGGTTGTGTTCTAAAAACTAATATAGGACAAATATGTAGATACCATAGTGGGACATCTACTGATACTGAAACAAGGTATAATATAAATGAGAAAAAGGTCTTAGCTATCAAAAAGGTATATCAAAGTTCCAAATATTTTTGCTACCAAATACATTTAAAGTTAAGACTGATAATGCACAGGTTAGAAGTTTAATATTCGGGAAACTTCCTGAAGGCCCTCAGTGGTAGAGACTTCATAGATGACAAATATTCTTTTCTGAATTTAACTTTTCTGTTGAGTATATTGCAGGAAAAGATAATTATCTTGCTGACTTTCTTAGCAGGCCCATGCAAAACAAACCTTGATGAGGTTCTAGCAAAAATACAGGAATGCTATAATAATACAGAAGAATATCAGAAAGAACTTGACAGGCTTCTTGAGCAAGTTCAAACGGGATATCAAAAAATACAGAATGGATAAGCTATGATCCATGAGGGATCAGAGATGATCCGCGACAATATACTAAAAATACAAGTAATACCAGAGTTTACCAGAATATCGAATTTACTTATTGAGAGTTTGAAAAGATTTTCTAAACTAAACGAATCATTTGAAAATTCAAATACTTTAAGTTTACGACCATGTTATACTCAACCTATTTTCCAACAATTATCTTACGAAAAGGAAGAATCTCCAGTGATAAAATATATTAGAGAAGGTCTTGAAATTATATACAGTTTACGAAATACAGAAAATGTATTTCCTGATCATATAGGTTTATATCCAAGGATCAGTTTTGGAAAAAATGCATATCCAAATATGATCTTTAATGTTTTTGAAATGGGATATTTGGGATTAGTATATCCAATTTCGAATTTAAAGAATTTCATTCATGATTGATACAGAGTTATATAAAGAAATAAAATCTCGTTTTCTCGGAAGATATATATTCGATTTTATCAAGTTTCACCAGAAATAATCGATAATATATAATAGAGGTCTTCAGTATTGTTCTTGTTGGATATGTGGCAAGAGCATACAAACATGAATACAATTTGATCAGCCATGGAAGGCCATGCCCGAAGTTAACGATGACTGGATTCAACTTAGAAGAGCTCTAGGAATCAAGACTATAGTAGGAATCCTGGAACAAGAAGCTGAGAAAGAATTTGGACTCTTGAGAGCAACCGACAAATGGATTATTTTAATCAAAGGAGGAACAAAGAAGGAGTTCATGTATGAGATGGCAGAAAATGCTCGACAACATAGGATTTACAGCACAAAGGCAACACACCAAAAGCTGTGCCAAGCAGCCAGGCAATTGGAATATGTAACAGGAAAGACAGAAAAATCAACACAACTATGAAAACTTGAGGCATTATTAAAGTAGTAGTCGTAGCACTTGTATTATTAGCACCAATAATGTAATGGTCGTAAGAGTCAAAGAAGTTGTCAGATATTTTAAGTGGGACGTAAAAGTCATAAAGTAAATAGTCAGGCCAATAATGCTAGTGCCAAAGTTATGAATTGTACGGGAAAATGTGGCTATAAAAGGAGAAGGGGAAGGAAGCAGAAGGACACAACTCTCCAGAGAAGAAACGGAGGAAAGAAAAGAAAGAGGAGAAGGAAGTCCATAGTAAGTTCATAAAAATATTAGAGTCTTTTGAGTCTTTGTAATATAAGAGTTTTTTTGTCTTTTGTTTATGTAAAATTATGAGTGGCTAAATAAAAAACCCTTCGGGGTATCCTTTCTTATAAATTCCTTATTCAAAATTCGCAAAGAATCAGAGAGAGAAAGGAGAGATCATACAGTGAGTGGAGACTCGCAGTGAGTGAGTTAAAATAATTAAGAGAGAGCCAAGCCTTTGAAGGTTAAAGGTTCGAAGAAGCCGCTTTAAGCCAGGAGGCGTCACAGGCAAAGATGAACCCAGAACAATCTTCAAGCTCGGGTAAGCTTTCAGATGAATTATTTTGTAAAATCCTCGAAGGTTACTGATCTTTATGTTCTTGTCCCTAATTCTTAAGAAAGGCATGGTGGAACCTTAACCCATTAGGAATTTAAGTTAGGACCCTCGAAACCAAAACTATAAAACGAAAATTATCAACGTAAATCTGTTGTTTCTACATACATACTTCCATTATTCTACTACTCCATTATTCTATACTACTACTCCATTATTAGCTACCAGCTAACTGCTCCCGTTAGCTCCCCGTCCTGTTGGTATCAGAGCCAGACGAGAGATTAGAAGGTCCCTGATCAATACTAACAAAAATGAAACCATTAAAAATGAGTAGTATATAGTGCTAGTGATACAAATTATCAAATAGAGCCCGCTTTTAATCTCTCGTCTTGCTCTGATACCAACAGGACGGGGAGCTAACGGGAGCAGTTAACTGATAGCTAATAATGGAGCAGTAGTATAGAATAATGAAGTAGTAGAATAATGGAAGTATGTATGTATATCCAAATGATTTATATATATAAATAAATAATCACCAAAAACAATTGCCAACTGATTTATCTAGAATGTGGGGAAAACAAATTACTACTTAATATTCAGAAAATAAGGTCTGACTGCAATACAAAGAATAGATAGAATACTAGAAGAGATGGTTTTTACTTACGAGTAAATTCAGAAGATAGGCATCATCGTCATCTTGATTATCCATCGACACAGTAGCAGAGTCCTTACGGACGTTATGATGACCATCCATCAAAACTTGACCAGAGTGATTTCCTGAAATTCGAGAATATGATGGTTCTATTAATGCAATTTGCGACTGAAGCGAATTAGACAGAGCCGAGATACTAAAGCCTAAGGAAAATAAAAACATAGAGAGAAAAGGGAACACATTTTTTCTAACCGATAATTCCGCTCGCTGAGGTTATTTGAGTACGAAGAGAATTGTGCCGACGGCGATAGCAATCAGCAAGTAAGGTTGTTGGTTTTGGCGGCTGCAATAAAGTGAGTGCGGGAAATCAAGAATATGAAGGTTCGGGGGAGATGGAGGAGGGATGAGGCAGCTTTAAGTATAACACAAAACACAATCATGTGTAAATAAATGGGATACACAACTGAAACAACTAAAAAAACGCCACTAGTGTGTATTGACACATTTTCAGAAAAACTGTATTTATTAATGTGAATTAATTACTCATGTCCCTAATTACAAAAAGTTTATTTAAAAACATTTCTCTATTCTAAAAAAGGCATTACTCCCAAGTTTTTGATGATTTTGAAGGTAAGCTAAAATTAGCGGCTAAAGAGAGATACAAATTAGATGATATCAAAAGTTAGCTATATTATTTTTCAAAAAAAAAAGTTAGCTAATATTAGAAAAGTTACAGGGTTTGGATATGCTTTCTTATTGAGACAAATAAATTCTTTCAAAAAAATGGGCCCAAAGAAAAGGTGGACAATCTAAGTAATAAAAATCTTACCTCGATGCTCTTTGAAGAAATTGGGTTCTCAATAAGATTATTAACAAAGGAGAAAAAAACTTCACAAATCTCAAATTAGATGCCCACGTGATCTAGCCGCTTGACAACCTGAATGCTCTTCTTGAGGCCCATTATAAAGTGTGTTTTCAGTTTCCTTTTTATACTCTTAGCTAAGGTAAGAAATATAGTATCTATCAATTTGGGCAGGTTATTAGTTAATGTCGATGTATGTTTATTAATCAATTATTACATTTCAGTTACTAAACAATAAAAATCTCACCTAGTTGGGTGATACCATCACACCCACAAACTCTGTCTAGACAAAATAGAACTTAAATTCGTATTATACGAATGACGATGAAGTTATAAAGTATTAAGGTCAATTTTTTAATCCGAGTGCCACCACTATTCTTCTCCGTTAGGACTATATGAGGATAATTTTGTCTTAATCTCCAAAATTAAATTAAATTGTACACAACTAAATCGTGATTTTATAATTTTAATATGGTTTATTACATTTCAAATAGATTAGCAAAAAAAATGTGATATACAAAATTTATTAATTTCCTAAAAACAAAAAATTACAAATCAATTTATTCTTTTGGTATTTAAAAATATTCTACAATGAATAAATTGTGAGTCTTAAAAGTAAACAATATTTTATTTAAAAAAAAAAGAATTCTTAATTATACGGATGATGTTGTTTGGGATCTAACTGCTTTTCTACACATTTTAACCTTAAAACACCATAAATACACCAATTTTCAACAGTGTATTAATCAGCGCACTGCAAACACTACATAACCACATCACATGAGAACAATACATAAGCAACCACTACTATAACTATAACTCAAACAGGGCCGGCATATAATTAGACAATTGAATGAACATGGTAAAAGCCTAACAACTCTCACCTATATCATTTTCACATTATAGGGCCCGACCAGGTATGATAACAAAAATGAGTGTTATTTTAGAAAGCTAGTACTTTAATGATGTGAATCATTATATTCTCATTAGCAAGAACAAAGTAGTTCAAAAATTAGGTTACTCTCAATTTCATATGTCGCAGGAGGCAAACAAGTCTTTAGCTACTACAAGAGCGATATAAATTAGATGACATTTTAGGCAAATTAGACTGACTCTCGAGCAAAATGTGTCAACCTTTGACAAATAACCATCTTGATAGCAAACTTTACATCAAGGACAATGCTTGACATGGCTCGCTTGTGATGCTAGATTCATATGGTGCATGTATACCAAAGAGGCATCGATGGCCCATCTCACAAAGTCAAAGGGTTTCTTTCTTTTATAGTAGCGTGAAATCCAAGAAATACAATTGTGGAGGCTAATGCTGTTTTTGAGAATCCCTCACCAATCATATATGGTCTCCTAGATCCTGTAAAAGATCATGCAATAAAGAATTATTGCTAGTCTTCAAACCAAGCTTAAAGAGCCAGCATCTGTTAGTAATAGAAATGCTCCATGATTGCAGTATGTTGGAGGTTATGAGATTCCTTTTTAGAACAACCCACAAGATAAATTTGGCTTTAGGCCCACCCAAATTCTCCGACATATATTGTACTAGGGGAATGGCTAGGAGGAGCTAGTGGCATCAACATAGAATTAGCTCACCCGAGGTTGGCATGGTATATATGTGAGAAGAAGAGAGACGTATGGGGAAAAGCCATAGGTGCGGTGCCATCAGTCTTTAGTGTGGAGGATAAATTTCCAAGCCTAATGCTCATCACCGAGAGGGAGGTGGTCCAAAAGTTGGTGTCATAACGGTGCACACTATGCATCAACTAGATCCATAACCGCTTGACCGATGTGTGAACGAGGCCTAATATTGTTTAGATAAAAAAACATTGATTCCATTCATGGGTATCCCAAGGATTAAATCGCAGGGGCATTGGGGTTGCCATTCTCTTCAACGGTAGAGGAAAAAACGAAATATTTTATTGACACTCTTTAAGATAGGCAAAGAGGTCCAAAACCCACAATGCCATAAAGGATAGCTTATATGAGGGAGAGGCGCCTAACGAATGATAAGTGCTTTCCACCAAAAGAGACTTGTTTATGGATATTTCAAGAACCATGTTAAAATTAAAGGTATTGGGCTTTGTGACATTGATAGGAATGCCCTAGTAGTGAAAGGGAAAGATCCATTATTAAAACCAATAACTTGAGGCAAAGACGGTTGGGGCACAACGGATTTCAATAATTAACCAAGTAACAGTCAATCTTTGAGACTTTGTCATCCCTGGTTAAGAACATTGCATATTTTATTATAATTAGCTTGGGAAGGCCACCCTAATGACAAGACTAGGCTGATAGTTTCAAACTTCTCATCATGAGAACGTAAGTCTTCTCAAGGTCACTAGTCAAAGAAGGCAAAAAGGTATTCAATCCTCTTGGTCTTAATGGCGCTATGAAAGTAAACAAAATTAAATTTTAATACTTAAGCAAACGGATTTTGAAGAGCTATCACAATAATAGTAGTAAGGCTAACCTATCTCAACCTAATACTAGTAGCCCAAAAAAAGAAGTCCCGGCCCAACTATAATAAATCAGTCTTAATAGACTGACACTTGCACAATAGTATAAATAAACACTGAATATATGGTACATGATGTCAATCATCATTGTCATAAAACCCTATTGAATTGTATGGTATCTTTATTGAATTCAATCAAAATAATGATATTGTCTACGTTCTTGTTTATATAGATGATATTAACCTAATTTTTAGGAGTTTCAGCTTATCGCAACTCTTCTGGTCCTTACTAACTCAAACTCAGTACATAACAGATCTGTCACATCATGCAAAAATGTCCACCAAACCCGCCCCTACAAACCGCCCCTACCCCCAGCTCTCCTACCCAAATTCTTAACACTACATATTCACCAGCTTACAAAAATCCCACACATTGTAGAAGCATTGTAGGAGCATTACAATATTTATCTTTTACAAGGCCAGACATATGTTATGCAGTAAAACCGAGTTTGTAGATACATGCACTCACCTTACTATATTCATAGGCAAGCAGTAAAAATCCTCCGCTACTTGATTGTCACCATGGATTTGGGTCTTTATTTCGATTCAAAACCATACGGTCATTTGCGAGTATTCATCGACGATGCAGATTAGGGTGGCTTTTAGTTGACGACCGACGCTCGACCAGAGGACACTTCATTCTTCTGGGCTCGCCCCTTTCATCTGGAGCTCCCGCAAAGCAACCACATGCACTCATTCCTCAAGGAGGCAGAGTACAAAGGATTAGCTAATGGAGCTGCTGAAATATTATGGATTCAACAATTATTACAGAATTAAAGTTGAAATTGACACATAGAAGCCACATACTTGGGTTCAAATCTCGTTTCTGAATAGCCATGTTAATGATGTGGATCTCCACTACCACTTCATACGAGAGCAGGTAAAGACTTGATATTTGTAGATCTTCATGTCTTTTCATCTACTCAACTGGCTGACGTCCTCACTTAATCTTGCAAAGCTCTAACTTTCTTCTTTTGTGGTCAAACCTTCCTCTATCTCAGTGGTTTGACTCGAGGGGGATAGTAAGGCTAACCTATCTCGGCACAATACAAGTAGTCCAGAAAGAGAAGTTCAGCCCAAATAAAATAAGGAAAAATTACATCCCCACCCATGACGTTTGGTGAAATTACACACCCCACCCACGAGGTTTCAAAAATTACTATGCCCACCCATGTGGTTTCCATAATTTTACATCTAACAACTTTCTAATATTTGATCAACTTAAAAGATGGTTAAATGTTGTTCAAAATTGATGAAACTTTTTTTTTGATTAATTTAGGCTTTCGCCATTTGATTAATAAAGGATAGTCGGACCGGTATTCGGGCCTCATTAAAACCTCCTCAAGTAAAACCCAATGGGAAAAAACTGAGAAGGAAAAAGAGTACCCACCATGTCCCATTAGTACAAGCTGACAACCAAAACTCAAGAGTGGGATCCAACCCAACGAAACATAAGCTATAAAGCAAACAAACACCCCAATCAACCTACTTAACATTGTTACACATACTCCTTAAGTGATGTCACACCAATAAAAGTCCACATGAAAACGCAGTTCCTTCCACCAAACCTTCGTCCCTCTCCAGACTCCAACTTAGCTCGTAGGCAAGACGGGTCACATTTAGAGTTTCAATATGAAAATCCACTTCGTTCTGATGCATCCAAATGAAATATACTCCATAACATAGGGTTGCCCGCCAGGTTCTCCTAGCTTTGGGACATCGCCCGCTGTCCAGTCTTAAATGCTCAATTAATTGCTCATATGAGCTTGGATTGACTGAGGAGGTTGGCCTTGGTGAGACTGGGATTAGGAACTTCACACCCTAGTTGCAGTAGCAGGTCAAGGCATTATTCTGCCTCTCTTCCGCGTTAATGATTTTTCCCCTCTCATCCCTTGCTGGAACTTCCTTATTTGTTAAAGATCAAGGGGGTGTCTCATGAAATAGTTCAACAACTAGCCCAATACTGTTATTTGCTATTTAGAATTAACTGGGTTAATTTCAGGCGTAAACTCTTGATTCATAGGAGTCGATTCAATCTGTGTTTGGACACCTAACGTGTCAGCCTTAGCGATCGCTGATAGTGGTTGTTCTTCATCAGACGCCTCAACCAAAAATACCTCATCACCCTGCCTCTTACTTTGAGTCTTTTCCACTACTGTCTGATGGGGTGGCGCCTCGAAATTCTCGCCCCTCTCTCCCTTATCAGTACCGGTTTTTCAATGCGTGAGAGACTGGTGGGGGACAAATCCTTGTGTGGCGCCTCTTGGAAAAAGTCTACAGGAATAAAGGGCATTTCATCCTCCTGTTCGTCTTGGGTCTGACGCGCCTGAGCAGGGATAATACCCACCTCTTCTATTTTTTTATTGGCCTGCTCCCACTCCCCGTTGCTATTATTAATTGATGCTATAAGCTGGGGCATGGCATCACCAATAAAAAAATTCAACTCGGTATTAGTTGTACCGTGATATCGCTTGTCGAGGGGCAGCTAGAGGTGATCATTCGGGCGGGCGGGCCGGGTTCGGGCCGGGCCAGAGGAAAATTTAGGCCCGTCGGCCTATTTTCAAAAACCAAGCCCGGTTTTTTACATGCTCGGGCCGGGCCGGGCTAGGCCCGGTTTTTCCAGACTTTGCCGAAGCCCGGCCCGTCCGGCCGGTTTTAATTTTTTTAATATAAATTTTAAAATTAATATATTTTAATATAGATTATATATTATATATATAACTTATTTAAAAATTAATATATTATATATAACTTATTTTAAAATTATATATTATATAGAATTTTTGTATATATTATATAAAAATTAATACGTATTATTACATTTTAAAAATATAATAATAATATAAAATCGGGCCGGACCGGGCTTGCCCACGGGCTCAAAAAATGTGCCGCGGCCCGGCCGGTTTTTCATTCGGGCCTAATTTTATGTCCAGGCCCGCCCGGAAGCCCTATCGGGTTCGGGCTCGTCGGGCTTTTTTACGGGCCGGGTCGGACCGGGCTGCCGGGCCGGACACATTATGATCAGCTCTAGGGGCAGCACTCTGGCTGCTGAGGCGATTCCTGGACCACCACTCTAGGGATGATAATGTCATCCCCTCCTCATCTTGTACGTGTACCTGAAGCGAGTCAGGGACAAACAGGCAGGCTCCATTATTTTTGTCTCCTTCCGAGTAAATACTCTGTTGTGTCTCCTCCACTTTATCAATCTCGGTGCGCATTCTCAGAGGAGAATCATCTCTCACAGCTTTCCTCCGTGCCCGACCATTCGGACTCTGTGCCTCCCCTATAATGAGCCCATCATTAAATCGCCCCTCCTCAGCAGGTGGCCTGCTGTATAATGAGTCTGAATCATTAACTGCTGAGACGTCTTGGGAATTGGGCAGTGCTACATTCTCCGAATTGGCCCCGAAACTTACAGATTGCCCATGTCCGTTTGTCTCGTCGACGTCGTCCCGTATATTTTGAATTTGGTCATCACTAAAATTTCGTTGACCTAATGAGTTGCTTCTCTCCACTTCTACCATTTGGATGATACTCTCGGAGCGGTCTGAGTTTCTGGATTGAGACATTTGTTCGTTAGCTTCGACGATACTCACAGGGAATTTTTGGTTGTCAACTTTGATTGTAATTTTCCAATTGATGAATTGGAGTTTGAAGTTTCAATTTGAACTCGAATCTCAGCATTCTCCACAAACTGACTTTCTTCTTCCTCAACCTTGACAACCTCACCAACGGTTTGTGCTATCTTGTGAATGTTTTTTGTTCCACGCATGTAACGGGGCCCCACGGATCACTATCCATGTACGCCGACTTTCTACCTGATCGGATGTGGTCCAACGACGAATTTCTACTCCTTCTTGTTCTTTTCCCTCTTTCCCTGTTTGATCCAGCACTGCTTCGACCTCCTTGGTTATGTTGAAAACCATTAGGAACTTTCTTCGAGAGAAGGCAAGTAGTCCTCCAATATTCGGCCATCGGTTATGTAAAAAATCCATAGCTTCTGCTGGCGATTTCTCTTCTTGTACCGTGATAACTGCACACCTGTTCAAGCCGGCTTTCATCACTTTATCCGGTTTGACAGTAAGAGATAGTCTCGTTGTGGCATGCGCACGCTCCTTTCGGTTCCATGAGTCTGTCTTATTTGAATAATTGTTCACCCCTTGTTTCGATGCTGACATGATTCCTCCGTATTCATTTTTGCCCTTCTGTCTTGGTAGCCTTGAAACTTCATCCTTGCCCACAGTTGGCTTCCATTGATATTCCATCCTCGGATACCGTTGATTAGTCTTCTTGCGTCGTGCACATGTGCCACGTCTACGAACGCACAGGCATTGCGGCTAGACCTTCTATCTTTCCTACTAATAAAAAGTCTCGTCCAGTTGACGAACTTTCTTATGATTCTGCCCAAGTGGTACTCTGAAACATCTCTGTCTACATTATCTATAAAGACTGTTGTTGGATGTATGTAGGAGGTTGTATTTTCTCTCATGCTTCTTGCCGTTGAAGCGCTCCTGTTCAGTTGACTTCGGCTACTGGAACGTGTCTGTTTGAAGTAACTTCCGTGGCGGCTACCTCCATTCCCATTGCTTCGTTCCTTCCATTTTTTCTCTTGCCTGCCTTTCGCCCCTCTTTGTAAGTGAAGCATTGGCTCCTTTTGAGAACCTATCCTGTCTATCCTCATCTTTTTGGGTTGGTGGTGGGTCGATTTGGGTTGAGTGTCTGGGCGATTTTTGTGGTGGGGATCTGGCGAGAGAGAAGAGAAGCTTGGTGCTTTTAGTGAAGGTAAGAGTGGGCGGCGATGGAGACATGGCTAGATTGAGGGAGGGTTGCTGCGAGGCGGGTTGCTACGAGGCGGGTGGAGAGAAAAGAGAGAAGGGAGAGAGGAGAGGGACATGGCTACCCTTGCTTTATCACCTCAAAATTGATGAAACTTTACATGGACGATGCTAAGGTGTTATATTTTTGTCAATGCCAAATCCAAAGTTTTTTAAGGTCCTATATGACATGGGGGTCCCAATGAAACATGAGACACGTTCATCGGGTCCCACGGATCATACATGAGCTTAAAAAACTTTGGATTTCATGTTTTACAAAAATATAACACTTTAATATTGTCCCTGTAAAGTTTCATCAATTTTGGATAACATTTAACCATCTTTTAAGTTGATCAAATATTAGAAAAGTTGTTGGATGTAAAATTGTGGAAACCACATGGGTGGACAAAGTAATTTTTGAAACCTCATAGATGAGATGTGTAATTTCACCTAACTTCATGGGTGGCGATGTAATTTTCCCTAAAATAAATCAATCTTGAAAGACTAACACATTATATTTTATATTATGTGATACAGTTCATATACAACAGTATAAATAAAACACTTAATACAAGGCACAAGATGCCAATCATCATTGTCATAAAACCCTTTTGAATTGCAAGTAGAATCATGTTTGTGCCATCTTAGTAATAGAATCATGTTGTTCTGGTAGAGTAGATTATGCCGATGATGGCTAATTCCAGATGCGCTGGATGTCTTAATGGAGTAAGGGGCAGAGCCAAAAATTCTGTTTGAGGGGTGGGAATTCTTTGAATAATATTAATTTATATTTTAAAATTAATATAAATTTTCAATGTTTATAATTATATTTTAAAATTTTGTATTAGATTATATAGTCTAACATACAAATTACATTAAAATTTAAATATATAAATTAATAAATAAAAAAGTTTGTTTTACCTTTTTATTTTTCATTATAAAGAGCTATGCAAAATTATAAATTAATGCTAATAATGTAGAACAGTAATTCTAAACTAGTTTTTTTTTTTTTTCTTTAAAAATTCTTTTAAATAATATTTTGAAACATTATGGATGTAGGGGTACATTATTACTAAAATTAACATAATAATTAGTTTTATTTTGATTATATTACTAAAATAAAAATATTTAAGTTTTCTTATGGGAGCAAAATATCTAATAAAGTAAACTATATAGATTGAAATATATACCCAAGGCTTCGGGACCAAACATACACCCACCGCTTGTATTCGCAATGAATTGATAATAGCGGAAAAAGTAGAATTCATTCCTATGAAGATATGTAAACTTCCTTTGAGGTAGCGAAAGCTTTAACAAAAAACAAATTGATGTCATTGGCTGAGATATTACACTCGTATCGGATCTGAGAAAGAAAGGGTGGATTTCTGTTTAAACAATCGGGCAATGGTATTGAAGGAAAGCAAAGAAACTAACGGGAAACAAAAGACTGTGATTTGAGTTTAGTACGTTGTTGATATTTTTTACTTTAGGTGATTGTGATTCGTTGTCCAGTGTTTCTGTTATCTGTAGTCAATTCTATATTGTCAGTGTTAATTGTTCATGGAATTCTCATATTAATTAGCTTCTTGCACTACCTTCGTTTAAACTCCTACTTAATTGTGTAATTTTGTTCCTAAAAACAAATTATAATTTTGCAGTTTTACAGCATAAATGATAAAAAAATAAAGACCAGCCACTAACTATGCCACATACAAATGATTTCAGTTACTTCAAAGCAGCAGCGGAAGTTGTGATGACAGGACAGAAATGTGAGGTACATGAACGTGTGTACAGGCAATGTGCAACAACAAAATCGTAACCGCCTTCGTCTGCCTAGTTCCAATATGTGCAGGTAAAATTTTAAATTACCTACGCCATGAATTTTAATTATTTAATGTGCTTAGTTAGATTTACTATCAATAAAATTAGTAAACCCACAACGGTAGTACTACTTAGTACGGTCTACCAGTGACAACTGTTACAATCAAAATTTATAGCATATTTTGAAACGAACTTTTGTAATTATAGGTACATCCTTTATCCCAAAACTATCTACTGGTTGATAATTAAGATCAGCAGAAACAATAATAATGTAAAGACAGTAGTAAGTTGATTCATTCCTGTGAGGTAGTCATTTCTGTATGTACCTTTCTAATTCAAAACGCTGGCGGCAAGGTTGACAAGTAAAGATTTTGGATGCTCCTCGCGCGTAATTAATAAGGGTTCCATTATCTGAAAGAGCTATAAAAGTATAGGTAATTATATTCATATAGCTATCTTGTTTGTTTGAAGTATATTAATTCTGGCGATAAGGTTTTGTAATGAGAGCCACGTCGTGAAAGGGAAGTAGAAAATCAATAAGCAATTAATAAATTACAGAATCATAACTTGTTGATGGATGAAGCAGCTAACCATGAAATTAATTTATAACAAGCAAGCAAGCAAGCAATCAAACAATACCCTCCGTTCAATAATAACTGTCATTTTAGAAACTTGTACACTTATTAAGAAAAGTAGGACAATGACGCATGTGCCCCTACTTTTTACTTTTCATAGATAATAATTACTTTTAATTGAATAGTAGGGGTAAAAATGGAAAAAGTGTGTCAAAAGCTAGAATGACAGATATTTTTGAACAAGAATCACATCCTAAAACGACAGATATAATGAAAGGGAGTATCATCTAGCTGTTCATTATCTACATCATCTTTAACTAATGATGACGACAAGGCCGATGAGAACAGATGTAAACACACAGAACGAAAGAATAAAGGAGAGAAAATAACGAGATCGAGCGAAATTAGCTAGCCAAAGAAAGATACTAACTAGTACTTTGTAAGTAAAAAAAAAAAATCTAATCTTGAGTTATACTACCCACCTCAGTATATGTAGAAGATGAATGTGCGCAATCGATTAGCGAGTATGATTGGGAAGGTAAAATATGTATATAACTATAACATAAATCAACGGCAGTGAATATATAGTCATAAAATCACGTAAGGGTTTTGCAAAGGAAGGTCACAGAAATCTATTGGCAGGATGCCCACCTCCACCACAAACTCACCCTTTACACTTTTTTTTTTTATTTCACATGAAATAGAGTAGAAGGGAGAGGTGGACAGAATGCCAATAATTTCTGTAAATCATCCTTGGCTAAACCTCAACGTTAGAACACCGGGAGCGGCGAGAGTCGAGTCGCATCGCGTGTATGAAAAGAACAAGAGAGATGAATGTGGTGTGTTGCTGGTGATATTTTATGGCCAACCTAACTAAACCTAAACCTAAGAAAAATATACATTACTCTACGAGGAGAAGTATAAGTAGTGATCATGATGATGGGTGCACAGTTGTCAGAAATATTAATTTGATGAGACAGTAGACAGATAGAGTGAAAGAAGTGTTATTAATGCCTAGCCTGCCCCTGGCTGGCTGGCTCTCTCTATATAGTACTACTAGTAGTATGTGTTCTGACCTGTAGTAAAAGGGAATAAAGGGGATGGGATGGGATGGTTCCTTCTATTCATCAAAACATATACACTGGCTAACTTGGTAGAGAGGACTGTTATGTGTGTATCGATCGTATCAAGAGAAGTCAGAGTATATAATCATTGTTTCTGTGTCTTTAATTTCTTATCAGGCATCATCAACAACACAGGAGGAAGAGGAATCCACCACCACATCACATGGTGCATCATTCAATCACCCACCCACCCTCGTTTCGTTTGGTTTCGTTTCGTTTCTGATGAATCAATCACTTCTCAGATTGACAATTGACTCTGACGCTAAATCAACCACCCTATGTAATGAGTACTATCTCTCATTTTAAAATTTTTACTCTTATAAAAGAATAATGATACTACCTCCGTCCCGTATAAGTGTCCTGTTTGCTTTTTTGGTACGTTTTCCACCTCAATATTAAACATATAAGGAAAATAATTTTATAAAACTAAATTTGTATTATATAGTTTATCATGTAAGGAATCATATGCAAACTTAAATTTTTAAAATTAGTTTATTTTATATGTTAAAAATTGAAGTCAAACGATATGTCCAAATAGTAAATAGGACGGTCAAGGTGGGACGGAGGGAGTATACTATAAGGATATAAGGGAATCCAAAATGGATTTCACCCACTAAAATATATATTATAATTTTTTTTTTCACATTCTCTCTCTTTATGTTAGTATGAACCTTTTCTCCAGACTTTAATTAAGCAATCTTCTATTATTCTTTCTTCCACATCATATTATCTTTTTCTATTTTAAACCTTCACTATGTACGTGTCAAGAAATTGTATAACTCTATTTTTTAAAAAAATAATTATTACTACATACTCTCCGTCCTGAATTGAGTCCTGTGCTTTATGACACGTTTTTACTTCAATATTAAGCATATAAGATAAATCATTTTATAAAACTAAATTTTAACATATAGTTTATTATGTAAGGATTCATATGCAAAACTTAAATTTTTAAAATTAATTTATCTTATAAGTTAAAAAATGAAGTCAAACGAATGTCCAAATAGTAAACAGGACGATCAATTCAGGACGGAGGAGTATTTTTAAATAAAAATCATAATGAGAAATTAATTAATAGATAGATACTCCCTCCGTCCTATTGACCGTCCTGTTACTATTGAACATGTCGTTTGACTTCAATTTTTAACATATAAGATAAATTAATTTTGAAAATTTAAGTTTTGCATATGATTCCTTACATGATAAACTTATAATACAAAATTTAGTTTTATAAAATTATTTTACCTTATATGTTTAATATTGAGATGGAAAAACGTGCAAAAAGCAAACAGGTCAACAAATTCAGGACGGAGGGAGTATTAAAAAGATCTGTAAAGTCATCCATCTCATCATTCTCTCTAGAAAGAGAGTTCTCTGTCATGTTTTCTCTACTGCCCTAATTTTATTTTGGTAATAATAAACTTAAAAAAAGGCAAATCTTTTGACGTATCTACTGATTGAAAAACAGTAGTTAGATTTAGTGGGTATAATTATGTCGTCCACGACTTTCTAATGGAAGTTTATGCTGTTTTCCTTGCATAACAACATGCAAAATAGTACTACTACTATACATATATACCTTTTACACAAGGAACATCCACAAAGAAGAGCTCGGTACCATTTTCCATTGCTTTAATTAGATTGCTTTGCCCTGCTCTCAGATACTGCGTAGTACTCCTAGTTTATAAAGTCATGACGTTAGAATATTGTGCAATTGTATGATGACAAAGTAACATACGACAACTAACTCAAGGACGTTATACTACTGCACAAATTCATTAGCATAATCTAACGTAATAGTACTCCTGGTGGAGTCGTTTTTTTTCTTTCTTTTGAAAGAAACAGTTTTTGAAGACAAAAAAAAAAAAAACAGTTTATATATCTGGGGTCAATTAATCATAGAGAAAGTCAATTAATCATGATCTAGATGCTACAGCCAGCCAGGCAGCCACAGGGAAGAATCATCGTTTTTATTGTACCCAACAACACCACTAACGAGGCATCCGAGGAACTCCTTGCCACCATTATTCACATTTTCAGCACACCACCATCACTATTACTAGTACTCCCTCCGTTAATAATATCTGTCATTTTAGGATGTGGTTCTTGTTTAAAAATATCTGTCATTCTAGCTTTTTGACATACTTCTTTTCATTTTTATCCTACTATTAATATAAAAGTAATTATTATCTAAATGAAAAGTAAAAGTAGGGGCACATGCGTCATTGTCTTACTTTTCTGTTCTAATAAGTGTGAAATTTCTAAAATGATTTATTGTTGAACGAAGGAGAAGTATATATTAATACTACCTACCACCATCATAAAAATGTATAGCAAGCACTACTCATTGTGATTTTATCGGAAAAGAACTTTGTTACTTTTATACTTAATGGAACGCTCATAATCTTTTAATAATACATCGCAAAAATTAAAGAAAGTTCATGTAAAAATGATGGCATTTCACTCTCCTTTTTTTAGTTTACTGGATTTCTAAGTATGTAAAAAAAAATATGAACACTTTTCAATTATACCCCAAAGTCCAACAACCCTGCAAAGTCGAATTGAATGCAACCACCATATCTCGATAGTACTCACCATCATTTACTACTTTGAAAATGAAAAGTCTCGCCCGCCCGCCCGCCCATAGTTCTCGTCTGTAGCATTAAATCAGATTCCCACGTAGGGTAATTATAACCTCTCCGAGAAAAAAAATGCTTCCTTCCATCCCTTTTACTGTTACTGTTATCCCCCACTGTCAATATTAATATACCCTACCTATTTCTTGTGGGCCATTTACATCTCCCCCATCTCTAATGCTACTCTGCATATTCTATCTTGTTCTCTTTGTTTGTCCCGACTCCCGGCTGTACATATTTATAGTAGTAGTAGTATGCTTCTACCGCCCAGTTGTCTTTGTCAGTGCTATGATTGACTCATCGGTAACCGAAAAGATTCAAACTTTCTTTTTTCAACTTGGAAAAGAAACACCCTCATCAATCTTCATCTTCCCTGCAAAAGGTTGGGAGTATAATAAATCCGTCAATCTATAGTCACATGTCAATGTGACTGAATATATATCAACATATACTTGTTTTAAACAATATAGGGAGTTAATTAAATAAAAGCAGTGCTACAGGTTATCCCAACTTATGCAATGTCAATTATTTTATTGCCTCGTAAGTTGTTAAAGGAAATCAAGCAGCTGATAAATAATTTTTAGTGGGAGGAACCACGCAGGGATCTTCTATCCACTGGGTTAAGTGGTCTGTCCTTTGCAAAGATAAGCCATCAGGAGGTTTAGGGTTTAGAGAACTTCGAAGTTTCAATCGTGCTTTGCTTGCCAAGCAATTGTGGCACATCATTTCTACACCCCAATCCCTTTTATCACAGTTTTATCATGCAAAATACTTGTCTACTGTTTCTTGGTTAGCTGTGAAGCCAGGCTCCAATGCTAGCCCTATATGGAGAGCTCTACTGGGTGTACGGGAGTTGGTTGAATTTGGGAGTCACGTGCAATTGTTAATGGGCAGACTACCAGTATTATGGATCGATGGCTCCCCTACATTCTACCTCCATTGGTGCGACAACTATCGTCAGTTGCTACTTTGATTCAGCAGCCAAATGAGTGGAATAGACACCTTATTGACCAATGGTGTGATCCTCCAGATGTTCCTCATATTCTGCAAATTCCTTTGCCTTCTCCAACTGATCCATCTAACTTAGCGGGGGATTTCTGGTACTGGGGGCTCACACCAAATAAGTTATTCACTGTTAAGTCACATATCATGCGGATCAATTGATGTCTAACTCAGATCAGCATGCAACTTCTGCATTATATTCCCACAATTCATCTTATAAAGCGCTCTAGGCCCTTCCTGTTCCACCAAGGGTACAACTTTTTGGCTGGAAGTTGCTGGCATCTAAGCTCCCGACTAAGACTGTGATCAAGGATCGAATCAAAGTGAATATGCCTGTTAATTGCCTTCTTTGTGACTCACCAGAAACTATGCTGCATGTCTTTTATCAATGCCCAGCGGTACAATCTCTTTGGGCCACTTTTGGGTTTTACCTGCCACCTCAAATTCGAACAGATCATGCACTTCGGGATTGGGTTCATTCTCTTTGCATGGATTCTCCTAAGTTAATGGTGGCTAAGTGAAATACCCCTAACATTTAAATAATTAAATATAAGTAAATAAATATTATTTGTGGAATTATAAATATTATTTGGGGGATTATGAAACCCTAAGAAGGCATATAAAAACTTGGGCGTTAAAACGCACCTAAACTCCTTAAGGTAAAAAACGAGCGTTAAAGCCCGACCTTAAGATAAACAAGTTATATAAGCTATAAACTTCACATGAAGTTAACCAAGGATCATTATATGACCTTTAGAATGCAGGACCTCATCTAAAACTGAGTAAAAATACAAAATGCTCGGGAGTTCCCTTAAAGGCCCTTAAGGCCCGAAAGTCCCGGAAACACATTATAGGATGAAGTAAAGCATTACACTTCATTCCAAATGCACCATAACACCTTAATAAACATTTAAGATGAAGTACTCAAGCTAAATTCTCAGTTAAACGCAAAGTGCTAAGAGATGCCTTACGGGGGCCCCATAAACCCCGGGAATGCCCAGGAGGAGTGCCGAGGTGGCACGAACTCCTATAAAAATTCATTCTTAGAGTTCCTAACATCATTATTCAACATTCTAAAGAGAACGCACGAGCTACTTCCTCAAAAATAAACAAAGTGCTCGGATGAATTTCTTAACGCTCTTTTTGCCCGGTTAGCCCGGGAGTCGTGTTTGGAGTTGATATAACCCCATATAACTCAATGTAACACCTTAACATATTATTATTGACTATAAAAAATTTCAATAAACACTTGGAACTCATAGCGACTAATTATTTTTCAGAAAATCCTTAAAGCACAAAAATGCACCTTCGAGTGTCACAAAAATGCTTTTTACGCAATTGCCTTGAAGTTTTTGAGGAGCCACGAGTTGATAATCTTAAAAGGGGATAAATTGACCATATAAATCAATTAATGTCAGTACTAAATTCATGGTAAAAGTTGGGGCAATTTTAGCATCAAAAAGGTACCTAAAATCAGCATTTTTACCTTAAAACTTTCATCTTTTACCATCATATAAATGTACCAAATAAATGCTGGAACCTATTACACATATTAGTATGGTCTTAGTACAATATAATGTGACAGAATTAAACCAAAAATCAGTCTCAATTGACCTCCATTGCATGCACCATTTTGGGTGTCTAGGACTAGGATTTTAGCTAGAAAATTGTCTATTGGATGGTGACTCATCCTACCATGTATTATATGATAATGTAACAAGTAAATACAGTCAAATGAGGCTCCTCCATCGTATGACCTGCAAGGAATCAAAAGAGATTAGTCTAAACTAAAGTAATGAAATAAAATACAAGCTAGACTTACCTTTTACAAGACTACAAACAAAGAAAACAAGTTGTCTCCTACAAGCATGTGCTGCCGATTTCAAGAGGGGAAAAGCAAGGAATTATTGCTGTCAAGTTGGTCAAGGGAGACAGCTACCTAACAATGCATAAGTCTAAGTCAAATACAAACAAAATCAATTGTCTTATACAACAATTGTGGCCGATTTCTATGCAAGAAACAAGGCTTAAATTGCCTTATAAAATTCAGTATAGAATACCTACCTACCTAGCCATGATACATTGTCTTCAATTATCAAAGAAATCAGTCTCCTATATGCATATGTAATACGTAAGATACAAGAAGAACAAAGACAATTAATGTAGAAAATTCAAAAGAGAACACCTACCTATATCTACTCTTGTCTTCTTCTTTCAATTATCAAACAAGGACCTCCATTATTCTTGCCAATCAGCCGTATGTCTACTCTAAATTGAGAGACTTTTGTAGCCAATTATGAAATCAAATAATCAAAAACAAATCATAGAATAATGCTATGTTACATGACAATAATTCCAACTTTGATTTCCTTGCCTTTGCCTACCTTCTTAGTCATACGTGAGGCTTCATTCTCCCTTTGACAACTCCTTGGCCGAATGGTAAGCCTCTCTTCTTCTCTCTTTTTCTTCTTCATTTGCTAAGTTCTTCCTTAGAGCTTCTAAGCTCCATTAATGGTGATCTAAGTTCTAACACCATTTCTATGTAAATTCCTAGTCAAATCTACTAAGTCTTGAAGCAAGGAATCATCCTAGCAACCTTGCTAAAATCGCCAAGCTTTAAATGTTCCAAGGAGGTTCCTAGATTCAACAACAACACAAGGAACAACAAGATCAAGTTAAGGTATATTTTCATGTTGAAAAATCCTAAGTAATTACCTAAATCATTTTCAAAAATTAAGAGCTTCTAAATCCATATTCTCTTCATTATTTCATGAAGGAAATTTAGATCTACAACCATCTCAAGGTCTACCGAAAATTCCTTGAAAAATTCCTAAGGTAAACTCTTGTAAAACTACTTCAAATCTTATTTATAAATTCTTGTTAGAAGTCTAACAAATGGATCTCCTAAATATTTATAAGGAGGCTGAAAGTTCTTCAAGAAAATACCATTGGAGGAGCTTGGAATTCAAGGAGAAATCAAGTACAAGAATTGTCTTGATTTAAGGAGTAAGTATATATAATTAAGGTTTATTAAGTTTAAGCTTGATTTAAGCTTCAAACTTTGGTATAAAAATTATGTATAACCTTTAAATAAATTAGGGCCGAAAATCATAGGTTATATTGTCAAGAAAATAATTTATAACATATAAGGTAAGATTATTACCTTAAGGTATAAAATTTGTGTCACAAAAATTAAATATGATGCATATGAGTACAAGCCGAATTATCTAAGGATTGATTGTTCTATTTTGGGTTTATAATCATTCTAAGTCATTAGCATAATTTTTAGAAGTGTTATATGGCTTATATACATTTATATATATTTATTATAAAGTTTAAAACAAGTTTTAAAACCTTATGGTTAAAGAATATTGAAACCGAGAAGGAAATGTATTATTTGGTGATATTTGAAGTGTATAAGTATATTAACTTATATTATAAATTTTGGGAGTATTAAAAATAGCTACAAGTATTTAAATGGCTAGTTTATAAAGTTATGTGGTTAAAATGCAAATTTGGTAAAGTTTGGTGAACAAAATATAAAATCCGAGAATTAAAGGAGTGATTTGGTATAATTATGATATAATATAAGGTAGGAATTAATATTATGATTTTGGTGAATTTAAATAAGTGTTTAAGTGTTAAAATAACAATTTATAAGGTTTTGGGACTATTTTGTAATTATTGGAAAGTTTAGAGGAGAAACCGAATTACATATGTTTTATGGGTATATTAAAGTATTAATTATGAAATTAAGGCTTGGTCAAAATGTTGACCAAAAACTTTGGGATAAAATGATTTATGACATAAAATATTAAGTTTATAAAAGTTAAAGGGTGGATATGTAGTTTATGAAAGTATAAGTGTTAAACTATAATTTATAAGTTAATATGTAACTTATATAAAGTTTTAAGGGCTAAAATGTAATTATGGGAAGGTTTATATAAAACCGAATTGATTTAGGGGCGGAAATGTAATTTAGGAAAATATATGGGTTACTTCGGTATTTTAAGAAAATAAATATTAAAACTATAGTTTGTAAGTTAATATGTAACTTATATAAAAGTTTTAGGGTTAAATTGTAAATAAAGGAAAGTTATTTATTAAGACCGAAAATATTTGTGGTCATTTGGTAATTTATAAAGATTAGAATATTCATTTGGTAATTACCGAAATGATTAAGGGGTTAATTAGTAATTCATAAAGGTTAGTGTGTTTAAATTATAAATACCAAGAATAAATATGGACATTTGGTAATTTATAAAAATTAATATAATTGCTTTGCAATTTCCGAAAGTTAGTATGGATAATTAATGAATTATAAGAGATATATGGTTATTTGGTAAATTATAAAAGTTATTGTGTACAGCTTATAAATATAGGAATTAATAAGGTTGGTTTTATAATTTAATAGAGAAAGGAATTAAGTTAAGTAATGTGATATATTATGAGGAATAATATAAGGTTTATAAAATAAATTGTGGTTATGATAAGAATAACCAAAAGAATTTAATATAGAGTTTATGAAATAATTATGGATATAATTAAGGTAACCAAATTATATTGGTATATGGAATAAGAGGAATTAATTATGGATATATAATTAAAGAGATGAAGAAATATCATAATATGGGAATTCATTATCACATGTGGGAATCACATAAAATAATGAACTGATGAACTACCTAGGACCACCGTTTAAATAACAGGGGAAAATAAAGAACATACAAAGTTATTATACAACGAGTATAAACACTACAGTGACAGTACTGTAATATTTAGTGAGTGGTTATATTAATATTACCCGGTATTGCTGTAAATATAACAGCGTACGGGGAAGGACTGTTAAAGCGTGAATTGTCAAGCTAGCTGTTATCACGGTGAACGGTATGTTAATTGTGTGGTCTGAATGTCCTAAGGATTATCCTAAGGTCCAACATAGTGTGCTTAATTGTTTAAGAGCGATATCTGTGATTTAAGTATATGATATTGTGTACTGTATTGCTCAAACTGTTGCGTTGTATTTTATACGCGAACGTCTTATGACTGGAGGTTTATACATCTAAACTGGAACGAGACTAACTGACCTTTAGGTATTATTGAACCTAACTGATGGTCAACTGTTATAGTCTTAATTCAAGTGTTGGTCATTGTACCACTGACAAAAGGGCTAACTTATAAAGAGAGAATCCAGACTGTTTCGACTTTCTGGTTGCGCATAGTGATCACTACGAGAGACTTCAATGGGGAGTCACTCAAGGAATCCATCAGCCACATTAGGGGATGGCGGAGGGCACTGCCGTTGGTGCACAGGTTCGACCAGATCGGTCATTTAATTATCCAGGGCCATAAGGTCAGCTGGTAACGGTTCCATTGGAACCCAGGGGACTATCGTCCATTAATAAGTTATTAAGGGTTGTCTTGACATGACGCCTGAGGTGGTAATTAATTGGAAAAGGTTAAGTGAATGGTTTAAAAGAATAAGGGCCAGGTGGCCAACTAACAAATACAGTTTAATACGCGTATCTTGTTTGGATTATTGTTGTGTGATTATTGGTTATTGTTATTGATGTGAGATTATTGGTTGTTGCGATGGATTATTGATGTGTGGTTATTGGTGTTGTGTACTATTGTACATTGGTGTTTACATGTGAGTTATTATGTGATTGTTTAATGTATACAGTTATCACTGTTGTTATTGTAAACCGGTATTCCATGTAAAGAATCTAATATCAAGATGGCTAAAACGACTTAAGGAATCTTGATGATTTAAGACTACATTTAGCATACCAGCATTTCGATTGTTGAGCCCTTCAATGGGCCAAACATTCCAGGTTATTGAAGAAGTCTCAAGCCGGAGTGCGGGACACGGGGGTAGCTGATGTGTTTTCAACAAACACCTTCGGATTTATTTTGTATTGTATTAAGGAGGTTATTGTATTCAGTTATTGCTCATTTAGTTGGTTTTGGTTTGTAATAATTAGAGTGCTCAGTATCTGTTCATCACAGCGTGAGAGGTTGTATTGTTGGAAAGAGTAAGGATGCCTTGTTACTCACAAGGGTGAGTAACGGCGTGTAACACCAAGGTAGATAGTTTTATTTCCGCTGCGAATTGTTATTTATTATGCTACGACATGCGACGTTATTACAAGTTTAGGATTAGGGGTGTGACACTAAGTATCTGGAATTCTTTTGGAAGTTGTGGTATGCAAGATGTCAGTTTAATCATGGACGTGTGCGGGATCTTGATCACGGATGGTGCCAGGCTTCTAGTTACCTTTCCATGGCTGCTACGACTACGTCTTCGGTTCCATTGATGTCATTGGAGGTTCATCGCCAGCGTCATCCCAATTTCATTGAGCTCTGGGTGGATGCCAGTTTAGATTCACACAATGACGTTGGCTACATGCGGTGGCTCGTCGAGGATCGCAGTTGCTCGCAGCACGCTGCATGCATACTAGAGCTCCCATGCTGGTTTCTGATGCTGAAGCTCATGCCATTGCCACCGCTCTTGATTTGGCTGATGCACACGATTATAGGTCCTGTCGGGTTCTTTCGGATTGTCAAACTGTTATCCAGTACCTGGAAAAGGGGGGACGGTCTTCTCTGCTGCCATCTACGACGACAATTATAGCCTGCATTCATGCATCTGCTAGTCGTTTTACGAATATTCAGTACTACCACATTTCGCGAGATGTAAACATAGCTTAGCATAGCTTAGCTAACCATGCCCTATGTAACAAACTTTCGGGTTCATGGACACCGGTTTCTATGCCGAAACTCGTGTATCAACTCGTTTCTTAATATATCCTATCTTTTATTCAAAAAATTAAATAAGGCCATGACAGGCTGAATTTTTTTTTCATGAGTTTTTTTTTCTAGTGATATTGTCAATGGCTCTCTTAGAAATACAAGCATCGTTACATTTTGTACGGGGCTCTTTGATCTCTCTCTTGCTCTGAAGCTTCTTCTCCTAACTACTCCTCTCGTATTCTCTCTCTCCTATGATCTCATTTGCACCTCATATATCCTTCCTGAAAATGATGAGCCCGCGCACGGAAGAACAGGTTACAAAAATCAATCTCAATGCGTCTATCTCTTGTTCACAAAAGATGAGGGTCTCTCGAAGAACTTGGATGGCTTATTGGGCCATAAAATAAAATCTCCAGTACGAGCGGTGTCTCCTCCGTAAGCTCTTCTTCTCTTGGGTCACTGATGTTAGGGCTTTGGAGGGAACCTTTGACAAAGTTTGGAAACTACGCGGGCAAATCAAAGGTTCGACGCGTTGGTAAGAACCTTTTCATGTTTAAGCTGGACAATAATGGAGCTTCAAATGAGATCCTCAACCGTGGACCGAACCTTCAATGGTTCTTTTTTTTTGTTCTTCAGCCAGTCAAAGCCCAGAAGGCTCCCAAGGACCACGATTTTCGCTTCATCCTGCTCTAGGTCCGAATCCACGACGTTCCTTTCACCTTCCGCCATAAGACCTTTGCTCAGCGTCTTAATTCCTGATTCTAATTTTTTTATGGAATTCGATAAAGACGAGGGTCGCCTTGGGGAGAGAGTTCATGAGAACTAAAGTCAAGCATGACGTTAATAAGCCAGTCATGTGTTGCATCTTTATCATTTTGGAGAGCTCTACTTCTATTCTTCGACTCTCTTACAAAAAGATGCCCCCTATATGTTTTCAATGTGGCCTTTTCCTGCACTCAACCAAAGAATGCCCGAACTACAAAGGATCCAACGATAACACTCTTCTCTACGGGCCATGGCTTCAGTCGTCGAGTATGCATATTAGGTGTAAGGGGGTTGGTGCTAATGAATGTGATACCTGAAAATTTTCTGGAGGATGCTAGCAAAAGCCAAAGTTCAGTGGCGAATACTTTATCTAATGAAGGGAGAAAGGATAATGATCGTGAGAATCCATGTTCACACTTCCCCAATCAAGATGTTTCGAAAGGCATTTTGGTGCTTGGATCAGAGGACTCGGAAGAGGATGTTGACTGTGGAGGTGGGACTCTTCATAATCATAAGGACTTAGATCCGATGAAGCAGTTATAGAGTCTAAGAACACAATCACCAGCTTAGGCCTGGCAAAAAAGGAACGAAAACGAATATACGACCCGAAACACGACACGATATTAGCAGGTATAGGTATTTAATTTTATACACGAAATTAATTTCGTGTCGTGTATCGTATATACATGATTTATTAACGTGTCGTGTACCGTATCTAACTGTATACATATCGTGTATACACGAAATACCTGTAAATAATTCATGTAGACGTATAATTCGTGTACACATGTAATTCGTGTATAGACAATAAATTTCGTGTTTACTTATTTATTTCATTAATTCGTGTGAATATAATGTTTTGGTATTTCTTTTTATATGTGTTAATTATTTATTTCATTAATTCGTGTACACATGTGATTCATGTACACATGTAATTCATGTATACACGGATAAATTTCATATATTTCGTTTCGTTTACAGGTATTCTGAATTTCGTATTCGTATATAGAATTCCATACACGAAAATATTTCTGTGTCATGTATCGTGTACCTTCATGTAAATTTCGTGTCGTGTATCATTTCTTTCATTTACACAATACGAAAATACGATTTGACAGGCCTACACCAGCTTCACAAACTTCCAAGCAGTCGATTGTCGTTCCCGTTGAGGGTGTGAGTTCACATGACTATTCGGTGTTTATCTACAGGTGATCCCTTGGAGAAGACAGGTGGAAAGAAGATAAATCTTGATAGGGTGCTGAATAAGAGTTCTCTGAGGGACGTTTGGATGCACAATAAGCATAGTCTGAATGTTAAAAAGGGGAAGACTGCTAAATCGCATCAGGACTTTCACATCACTCCAAGTACATTGATCATTGATCTAAACCCTCGAGCGAAGAATGGTGCAACCTCCGATGAGGCAACTTCTGGTTTGGCTGGAAGTTTCCAGGGAAAATGAGGCCATGTTGGTTTGGCTACAAGGGAGAGGGGTAAGGACCCTTAGTAGCCATTGTCCGATCCCTTATGCATATCATCGTTTGTATCCCATTATCTTTGTACTTCTCTTGGTTTTTGTTGTGTTTGATCCCGGGGTTAGTAACTCTTTGGTGGTCCTCTTTGTTCTATTTTCCTTGATGGAGTTGTGGTGTCAAGCTGGAGAATCTTGATCTTAGTTTTGGACAGCTTATAGTGCATATTACAATGTACTATGTATATGGGTGTTTGGCTTATGCTGAGATTGTCCTTACGAACTGTTCAAGGTTGTTGTCCGTTCAGTGATATCAATAAAGCAATGTTTACGAAAAATAAATACAATGAGTTAACTACATATGTCTGTAGTTTCCTTTTTACTCATTTATTCCAGAAAACACTATATAAAAAAAACAAATCATCCATTAATATTCAGTTCAAGGTACAACTGAACACGATTTCATCCTAAAGGCAATAGCCACTAAGGCGACTACAAATTGAAACCTGATCCCGCTGGGACATTGTGAGTAAATTGGACGACTAACTGCATATTACCAGACCCTAAGAACCTATGTACATGCCAAAACCCTTAACCACTAAGGAACTAAATTATAGACCTAAGAGTATATATTAGATAACTATAACGGACAAACTGGACATGATCAACTTAGCAAATGTCTCATGGAAATACAAAAGAGCAAAATATTTACTTTTCGTATAAAAACTTCCCATGAGACCTAATTAACCAAATTAAAACCTAAGGATTTAAGACTAAATGGGTAAGTTGTAGCCAAAATATAAATTTAAACTAAGATAACCACTAGTATCCGATAAGCACAAGCTAAGTCTTTGATAAAAGGGAGTGCTAACTTTAGTTGTCTACCAACTGAAGCAAATGTTGATAACTCCTCTGCTATATGTCGTCACACAATTCCCTCTATCATACACATGCAGGCAAATCACACCGCTTGTCAAAGGAAGACCATCTACCATGTAAAACTCATCAATCCCCATTGGAATTTCATTCAGGACGTAACGACTTCAGCTTCGGTGAACAATTTCTTCTTCTTCATCCTCGCCCTGTAATTTTTACCTTCAACTCCTTCTTCCTCATCCGCTGCACAAAAGGGGCACTGAACTCGAACCAGTAGACGGTATATTGAAATGGTCAGAGTCAAGATGTCAAATAATTACCTCATGGTCAAGGATGGCCTACCTGCATGACTCATACGCCATAAGACACATTAGTTGAAGGTGTTGGAGTCTGGATCCTCAGAAGTGTGAGTCTCCCGATGCATCATTCACTAAGAAGGACTTCTGGATCTCTTTGTCTTTATTTATTTTGGTCGGGCGGTCTTGTGTAAATTGTCCCACTTTACTGCATTAAAAGCAGGCTCTGCCTTCTAAATTGTGCTCAGAGTCATTTCCCTTTTGGACCAACTGTCGTAGATGGAAGTTAATGGACTTCGAATGAAACTCCATTTTGTTTATCTCTAGCATGTTGAGATGGTGAATGGATGTCAGCGAACTCGGACTTTGATACCACATGATAGGATTGAGGGTGTTGACTGAGTCAGTCTGAGTTGTTAGACTCAGAAGGATGATAAGTGGTGAAATAATGCTATTTTAGGGTATTTATTCACCTTCGCTTTATTTGGTGTATAACCTATTCACCACTTTATAGAGCATTTTTGATTCTTAGTGAACTTATACATTTTGATTATTATAATTGGTAAAAGCTCATTTAGCATGTTTTAGAGATAAAAAGAGATGTTATGGCTGAGATTTATTGCTGTGAGAATTATGTAAAAAAAATGGGACATCTCGGGAAGATTTTGGTACAAATAAGTAGAATGTGGAGGTGAGGAGACCGTCCCAGTGGGTCGGTCAAAGTGGAGTTTCGCTCTTTGTACGTATTCGACCAACCCACTGAGGCGGTCGAAGTGGAGTTTTACTCTCCATATTTGGCCGCCCTAGGAGACCGCCTCAGTGGGTTAGTCGGTTTCTCTCTACATTAGACCGCCCCAGGCGACCGCCCTAGTGGGTAGATCGGAATTAAAACACGCACATGCTTCATCTCCTAGAGGTGACCGACCCACCCGACCACCCAGTGGGTTGATCGGATGTAAAATCTGCCCAAAACTTGTGTTTTAAAACAGGGAAAATTAGAGAAACTTACCCATTCTTCATTTCACACTCCACCAGTCGATAATAGGGGGAGAGAGGGAGAAAACAGGAGCCAAGAATGGGAGAAAGATAAAGAACATAAGGAAGAAGAAAGGAGACTCCACCTCCATTCAAGCTTCAACACTCCATTAATGGCTACTTCTCACTCATTTCACTTCCTCTATCTTTCAATGTCTGAGTAGAACTCATTGTGTACCTTGTGATGGGGGGTTTGACCTGAAACCCCCAAATTAGCTTGTAATACCTATTTCACTCAAATTAGTTGTTTCTTTCTCTAGTTCCAAGTTTGACCAACTTTATGCATTTATGGTGATTCCTAATTCCATTCATACTTGATTTAGGGATTCAGATCAAGAGAGAGGAAACCTAGTTTTTACCCACTCTATTTAGTTGGTAAATCCTATTGCTATGTTTAGAATTTGAGCCTGATGCTATTTAGTGAGGTAAATCTAACCTAACTGAAAAAGGTTTTATTAAGCTATATAAGAGTTGACTTATTCTAGGATTTTAGAGAGTCATCATCTTACTTCTATTAGGCAACTAGAGTGAATTAGGATTAAAGCTATATTTGGGTGTGTTTGGGCGATATCACTATCCTAGGGTACATTCACATCACTATTTCGGCGGTTGTTAGCTAAAAACCGCCGAGATAGGCCCGTGTTAGAAAAAAAAAACACACCTATTTTGGCGGTTGTTACCAGCGGTTGTTAGCTAACAACTGCCGAAAGAGGTCCTTTTTTAAAAAAAAAATCGATTTTTGTGACGTCTTCAACCTCGCAGCAGTTCCAGTGATTTTTGACAGAGGCGCAAACACGAGCGCAGAGCATGTATGTTCGCCTGCAAGTTTGAGTATATTACTGGTTCGCAATGAACTGGTTCAGTTTGGGTATATTACCGGTTCGTCAGTTAGGGTTGTGAAACTACCGTGAGAGTATGAACACAAGCGCAGAGCATGTATGTTCAGCTACAAAATTACCGTGAGATAAGAGGATGAAGAGAGGTAAGTAGAGCATGTTTGTTCGCCAATAAGGGTTACGACTTTACCGTGAGAAAAGAAATGAAGAGAGGATCGTCGAGCATGTTTTCACCGGTTTTGGGTTTGCGAATCACCATGAGAGAAGAAGAGAGGAGCAGGCCGCATGTGTATTGGCCAGTTAGGGATGCGAAATTACAGTGAGAGAAGAGATAGGATGAAGAATGAGGCCGGCGAGCAAATAATAAATAAATAAAGTCTATTTCGGCGGTTGTTAGTAACACCGCCGAATAGACTGAAATTTAAGCGGCATTTCAAATTTTTCAGAAAAAAAAATCCCAGTAAATGACCCTATTTCGGCGGTTGTAAAGACAACCGCCGAAATAGGGCTCCGAGATTTCTAGTGTCTTCGAGCCCTATTTCAGCGGTTGCCTCTACAACCGCAGAAATAGAGGCGCCGAAATAGGTGTTTTTTGTACTAGTGCATCCAACTCATTGAGAACCGTTTTAGTTACTAATTTACTGCTTATTTTGCGTTCAAACAACAATCAAGCTTGCCACCGGCTAAACATCCAATACACTATTTTATATACTGAATACCGAGACTAGGGAGATAGAACCAATTTCCTTGTGGATACAACACTTGTTGTACTGCATTGATTATGTGCACTTGCCTATTCTTGGATATTTCTTTATTATTTATTTCTTTAGATTTTGCCCAACAAAGGACTCACCTGAAATTTGACTGATTAAATGTGGACGCTTTTGAACACAAGATACAAGAATAAAAGGCTTGTATTGATAATTTGAAAGAATTACAACCTAGTATTCCACTCTTGGGGGTAGACAAAATGACTCTGTCTAATGCCTACGGTCACTCCTCTAAGCATGGATCAATGTAAATCAAGGAGGAACAAGTGCAACAGGCTATCTAAGTTGGATATATCTATTTAAGCACAATTACTAACTTTCCAAAAGATATCTCTCTCAATATGATTCTTTTTCTCTATAATTTTGTAAGTGAAAAGCCCTAACCAAAACAAATGACTTCTAATGACTTAAATATATGTCAAGACTCAAAATAACTAATTCCCACCAAGTGAAGAGCAGGAACAAGTCAACTGCCACACTTTTGACTTGTTTTGACTCAACTTCCACATGATTGACTCACTTAGACGCACCTCAACTGCAAATGTACTTTGTTGGTCGACCTTGAGAGTGATGGGCAGGTATTTCCTTTGACTTGTTCACGTTATAGATTTAAGTGTGTGTTTTCTTGTTGCTATTTTTCTTGGCTCACCACATCTTCGTTTTATTGTACAGTCATACTCCTTCTCACATGACTCCTTTTGTCATCCACACGTACTTCGATGTCATTATCAGCAAAACTCAAAGTTCCAACAATATATATATGTGGTAGATTACAATTAACATTTTAACTTTAATTGACACAACGAATTTATGGTTAATTTGGTCCTTATATAACGAGTCTGAACATTGATGTTAAATTTTTTTCCATTTTCTTTTTTTTTTATCTATTTTGAATTTTATTTATTGAGTAAAAACAACATTTGACTTTTTATGGAGTATTATTGTTATTAAAACTTCATTGATTCTATGACATATATCAACCGATTTATGCAACAAAATAGGTGATGGTGTGCTTTATGATTATCTAGCTAATCACTCATGTATAGACAAATGTTTTTTAGGCTATTAGCAATGACATTATTATGTATC
Source organism: Limonium bicolor (assembly GCA_023374045.1). Lineage (NCBI taxonomy): Eukaryota > Viridiplantae > Streptophyta > Magnoliopsida > Caryophyllales > Plumbaginaceae > Limonium > Limonium bicolor. Next base: position 285,254,997 of record CM041776.1, read on the forward strand.
ATTTCCAAACATTGAAGACTCGTGGAAAACAACTATAACTAAGATGTTTAATATTTTTTTAAATTCAAGATTGATATTTTGTTTATAGAAAAAAAATCTTATTTTATGTAAACAATATAGTTATTTTATACTAAATATAATAGTATGACATTAGTCACAATCAATTATAAAGCTTCCCTTAATAAGGAAGGGTTAATAAGGGTCATAAGCAATGGGCTATGATTCAAAATTATCAAAGAAGAAAAAAGGTATATATAGTTATAAGGGCAGCAAGGGATATTCATTCCTCATTAACTAGGACATGATCTATTTCCCTACAATGTGACCCCTACTATACCGTTATTCCACTGGGTGTAGAACCGATCATAGTAGCAAAATCAAACAAGCTAGCTTGGTCGATCAACTCATCAAAGTCCCTAGTATCTTTGAAGGAGGGGTTCCAACACCTAATGTTTTTGTCTATGAGAATAATGTTGTTAAAACATGACCTAAGAGTCTTGGTGTAGGCATAGGTTTTGAACCCTTAAGTATTGAGTAAAAGGCTCCAAGGTTTGATTTGCAATTAAAATCATTAAACCGAAATTATAAAATTAAAGCTTAATAATTATAACTGGCCCACACAAACTTAAATAGAGTCGCCACCTAAGTTTTAACCTTTTAAACTTGGAAAGTAAATGTTGTTACAATTTTTAGAGTTATGGGTTCGGGGGCTTGATATGAAATTTCTAAATGGTTCAGATTCTTTCATTACCCCTAGAAATTACTTTCCCTTTACTATTATAACTCTAAGGCTAAACTCTTTATGAAATCTTCCCTTTAATTATAAAGTTAACCGATAACCCCTTTTATTAACCAAATATGACCAGATTAGGAAGAGTTACCTATGATAGTATTTCATTATGGAAGAAAAAAAACAAAACAAAAAAAAATTATGTTAATTAATTCCCTTTCCCACCTACACTGAAAATTGATACGAGTCACAAAGCTATGCATATCGGCATTTGACTTACGTATTTTAAATTGTAGATTTCAATTCAGCAAAGAAGAAAAAAAAGTAAACAATAATGACGGAAAGAAAGGAAAATAAAAAGAAAAAAGAAATAGAAAAACAGATAAAAACAAATATAAACATCTCCTCTATCCTAGACACATCTCCCGTTGTTATTAACTTGACCGAAATATTTAGAGCAAGGCAAGAACTAGCAACACATCTTGATTTTTTACTGAATCACAACACAGTGCAGGTCTCCTCTTAAAGCTATGATTCGATATGAAAACAAGCACAAATGAAACACCGTACCTACCTGAGATGGAAAGACAAGAACAAACCCGTTCTTTCCTGACTACTTACACCCGTTGCGGTGTTTTATTCTGAATGTGCCTTCTCTGGCTCTTCTCCATTCGTAACGATTGAACTTGAAGGTCGACTGAGATGTCGATGAAACCTGACCCAAGTGGCGCCGCTGACTACTGCTTGAGTGTGGCATGCAGACAGTAAATTTGCCGGTGCTGTATTGCTCGTCACGACTCTTTCCGGGAGCTATGAGGCTGGCTGAAGAAGGCATAGATCTCCTTTCCGATCATTCATCGTCGTGTACCGTAGTGATAAAGGTGTGAGTATTGATGAACGATGATGGCAATGGAAAGATGAAGAAGGGGATCTTCGAAGAAGAGGTGCCAGTATTGCTTGAAGAAGAGACGGTGCCCACGTCAAATAAAAGATGTAATATGCTAGTGTTGTTGTTTGTCAGCTCTATTCGCGTGAGAGATGGATAGACCTGGTGAGCTTCCTATCACAAAATCGACATAGCTGCAGTGATAATAATGACACTCTAAGCTTGCTTGAGGGAACAACAATGGTAGTAGTAATCGAAGGTAGTTTGCTTGAGGAAGGGTTGCTCTGTACGTGCGCTAATGCAGGATAGCATTGCACGATATAAACCAATGAGAGAAAGAAAAATGAAAGTACGACGAAAATAAATGAGAAGACCAAAGAAAAAAAAACTTGGTTCTGATGAAACTAAAATGAAATTTTGGTAGCTGCTTGCCATGTATGATGCTGTGTATTCCGTCTCCCTTTAACAGAAGTATGGAGTGATTATATAGAGGAAATGTAGATCGGTAAGAGGCTCGAGAATCTTAACAACCTAACGAACTTTTGAATTTGAAAATAAACAAACTAGTTAATAGGAGGTGAGGGATACGATTAAAAAGAAAAGTAAAAACTTATCTAAAAAACGTTAAATAACTAAACTACTAACGAGTAAAAATTTCAAAGTCATCTAACAATAATGATGGAACTTCGAAAAACATTGTTTTGTTAATAAAATAAACTACTAGTAAAAATAGAAAAGATTTTTGTTTTGTATTTTTTTTTTAATTTTGAAATTTGAAAACATGTGAGTAGTTAGGAGAATAAAAAGGATAAGGATAAAAAAAGAAGTTATCTAGAAAAGAGGAATGAATACTCATAATAATAAAAAAAGAAGATAACTAACGAAAGTAATATGAGTTTTTTTTTTAAATCACGATTTCAAAGGGTTTTTTTTTTTGAACTAAAATAAACTAGCAATCAAAAATAGGAAAGAAGCATATTTGTTTTTTTGGATTTTTACTTTGCAAATACTCTGATTTTGAAAATTAGAAATAAAAAGGAAAAGAGAAGAATGAAGAAAGAAACCAAAACTACAAAGGTTGTTTATCATAAGCCTCAAACCATTGACCTCTTACATCTTCTCTATAAGCCTTACCATCATACTACTATGACTTCCTGTCACATATGCCACCCTTTAAGTTTCACGGTATCACAAAACACATACCTAGAGGACTTCTCTTTCCACTTCAACGAGGGTAAAGATTTTGGGGATAACAGATTGCCCCCTGTCAACTTGATTTTGGAATGTCAATGAAAAGTCAAGTTGACGCTTGATAATACCCAAAATCTTTACGAGCCTTGTCTCACCTTGCTCGTTCTTTGTTGTGTTCAGAGGTGTTTACTACCTTGAAAAAGATGCTTGAGCTTACCGAGCTATTCGAAGGCGCTGGAAACCTAAATGAGAAGCATGTCATATACCAAGGCACTTATAGGGGCCTGGACCTGTCCAAATGAGAAAATGCAAGTAAAACATAGTGTATACAGGTTCTTCTAGGGACTGGAAACCATCTTATATGCAAAATATGTTTTGTGATTCGATGCCTTTGAGAATCGAAACTCATTCGAAATGAAATGCAAGAAGTGTGCTGAGATTCGGATGCTTATGAGGATCGAAACCCGTTCTGAATGAAATGCAAGAAAATGCAATACGACTCTGATGCCTCTAGGGACCGAAACCCATTTTGAATGGAATGCAAGAAATGAGATGACTCGGATGCCTCTGGGGACTAAAACCTGTTCTAAATGGAATGTCAGAAAATGCAATATGACTCGGATGCCTCTGGGGACCAAAACCCGTTCTGAGTGTTTCTTGTTGATTTTTCACGGGGTAAGAATTTATGTCTTGAAGGAGGTGAGAATCTATATCTCGGAGTTGAGAATCAGAAGAATCTGTATCTTCGGGTTGAGAATCTATATCTCGGGTGTTTGAGAATCTATATCTTGGGTTGAGAATCTATATCTCGGGATTGAGAATCTATATCTCGGGGTTGAGAATCTATATCTCGGGATTGAGAATCTATATCTCGGGGTTGAGAATCTGTATCTCGGGATTGAGAATCTATATCTCGGGATTGAGAATCAGAAGAATCTGTATCTTCGGGTTGAGAATCAGAAGAATATGTATCTTCGGGTTGAGAATCTATATCTCGGGTGTTTGAGAATCTATATCTCAGGTTGAGAATCTATATCTCGGGATTGAGAATCTATATCTCGGGGTTGAGAATCCATATCTCGGGATTGAGAATCTATATCTCGGGATTGAGAATCAGAAGAATTTGTATCTTCGGGTTGAGAATCAGAAGAATCTGTATCTTCGGGTTGAGAATCTATATCTCGGGTGTTTGAGAATCTATATCTCGGGTGTTTGAGAATCTATATCTCGGGTTGAGAATCTATATCTCGGGATTGAGAATCTATATCTCGGGGTTGAGAATCTATATCTCGGGATTGAGAATCTATATCTCGGGGTTGAGAATCTATATCTCGAGGTTGAGAATCTATATCTCGGGTGTTACTCTACTGGTTTTCGAAGGGGACTTATTGCCTTCGCCCGCCAATAGGTAATTAGGATGAACTTCTGGTTATCTCAGGAGGACTTATTGCCATCGCCCCACCAGTTGTTATCCGAAAAGTTGACATAAAAATTAGGACTTATTGCCATCGCCCCGCCAACTTGTACACTATGGCCAGTATACACCCTGCTTCAATTCAACGGGCAGCATACCTCCACCTGTACTCAACCATTCGTACACATTGGCCAGTATACACCCTGCTTCAATTCAACGGGTAGCATACCTCCACCTGTACCTATATCAAAAACCATGCTTACCGACTCGGTGTCACAAAATAATGTTGACTTCGCTATCAACAAATAGTTGATAGGATTAGTTGAGTTTCAAAAATAGGGTTGACTTGGTGTTAAAACAAGACTGACTCAATTTTCAAAACTATGGGTGACTCGGTGTCAAAACAAGATTGACTCAATTTTCAAAAATATGATTGACTTGATGTCAAGATTGGAGTTAAATCTGCTGTCAAAAATCTGATGCATAAGTAAATACTCATTTTCAACTAAAGTTCATGGAACTCTCATTTTCAGGAATGGACTTAGAGACCAGAATTTTATCCTTTGAAACTAAACATGCTTTCGGGCTTTTTGATTTTCTCAGGATCATGGAGCATGAGATTTTGAGATGTGGGGCTTAAGGCTTATAACTTGCTTAAGGCTTTGAGATTGCAGTGTCGGAACACGGTGCTTAAGGCTTGAGATTTTGGGGTATGGTGCTGAGAGCTCATGACGAGCCTAAGACTTTGGGATTAATTTGTGTAATCTATGGGAATTGCTAGAAACAATGACCGCTTTCTTTGAGCTATTTGAGTTAGAAATTATGGTAATCAATCGAAACGATCGATTGCCCCCAGTATTATCTTTGATTAAACATGTGAACAATTCTCATCCTCACAAGGTTAAGGTTTGCTTTGATGTGGTGCTTTTTCTACCTACATTCGATGTGTTTAGCATTTGCACTCATTCCTCACTTACAGTCATAACTTCTAGACTTTTGAATTCGATATTTGATGGACTTACACCTTCAATCTGTTACTTTCACTTGATTTAGACGCATAACTATCAAGTCAGAAGTCTATGAGGCTTATAACGGGGCCATTGGGTATGATGAATGTCACCAGGATCATGGAGGAATATTTTTGGTCTTGTGGGGCTTAAGTGTGACCAAAACTACAACTTGACCTTCTCCCAGATTCGCCTTCTCGTCCTAAGGTGTGAAGTTGTCTTGCTACTGGGTGTGGATTTGCCTTTGGGTTCTGGACTTTGACACCGTCCTTGTTGTTGCTTTGTTGTTGTTGTTTGGAAACTTGAGGCTTTCAAATTGCCTATACATCTTCGAGCTTCTTGTGTTTCCCACTCTTCGAGCTCTTGGAGCCACTTTGAGTCATCTTCGGGGTTCTTGTGTATCCCGATCTTGTAGCTCTTGAAGCTGTTTTGAATCGTCTTCGGGGTGCTTGTGTTTCCCGATCATGATGCTCATGGAGCTGCTTTTACTCATCTTCGGGGTTCCTGTGTTTCCCGAACTTTTGGAGCTGCTTTCGTTCAAGCTCTTGAATCCTGGGTCGCTTTGCGACCGTTTACGGATTTGTGGTAGTGTCGCTTCTCATTTCAGACTTGTGGTGTCCTCATCCGAAAATTGGGCTCCTCGCTTCCTTTGGTCACAAGTGTACATAATCATCATGAGCTGGCTTTTTGTGGAGCTTTATTGATAAAAGAGGTTATACGAAAAGCTCAGCGTGGGTGCCTAGGGTTTGATTTTAGGGTTTCACAAGCTTCTGGCTATGTGGTGGTTTACCTAGGTGCTTCATCATTCCTGATAGTTATGTGTCTCTTCTTGTTACTTTTCACAGGTCTTGGTGTAAATTGACAAACTATCTTCTTCAGTCAGAGTTATGCTGCTTACCTCACATGTATGTGGCCTCACCACATGTAAAAATGGCACGTTTTTTCTCTCATTGGTTTTTTCCACTCAAGACACTCTTGCACTCTTTTGCTCAAAGAGTTTCGTTCACACATTTGTTAGAAGAAGTTTGGAATAAACGATTCTAACTCAGATTGCCCCCAGTATTATGTCGGGGATTGTTTGATGGCCATGTGCTCTATTAACCTTTCTGTGGATTGTTTTGGGACGCGTTTTGGTACTTGGATAAGCATGTTCATCTTCTTAGAAACAAAACAAGTCTTTGTGTCCCACTGTCAGAAAATGATCATTTCACAAACCTTAGTCTTGAGAGACATTAGTTTAGCAGAAATGGATGTTCCTTGTATAGAAAACTCACTCATGAATTTATCTTTTCATTTTGGAAAAGTTTTGGACTTGGAAAAGTCATTTGCTTGTGAATATGAAGAAGATGACTTAACAAAACCAATATTGTTGATGTCAAGAAATGTTCATTCAAAATAGTCCTTGGTTGAAAACTTCTGAACTTAGATTTCACAAAACATCTGTTTGCAAACACATTTGAAAGATGAATGACAGTTCAAAGCAACATTTTATGCATGTGAACCCCGATCTCCTTTATGAACTCGAATACAGCCAATCTGCATGATGTTGGCGCACAGAAGGCTCGAGCTTTCAACCATGATGTACCTTCCAGGAGGACGTTGAAATGTCTGTGATCTTTTTTTTTTGGAGACAACTTAACAAAAGGAAAAGAGTTAACCAATGACAGAACGTCCTAGAAATTTGTAAACCTACTAAAATGGTGAAATTCCTACGCAAACCTAAGAAAACACAACAATGAAATCTAACGTATTATAAGAGGGCTCTTAAGAAATCTAGACTAGGAATGTCCCTTAACTGTGAATGAGGTCTTTGGTCCGGAATGCTCTTTGGGTTGTGGATAGGCACTCGGGCCTGGAAGCTCTTGAACTTGAAGTGAGACACATGGGCCGGGGTGCTCTTGGATTGTGGATAGGCACTTGGGCCTGAATATCTGTGGATTGAAAGTGAGGCACATGAGACGGTTGCATTTGAACTGTGGATAAGCGCTTGGGCCTGAAAATATGTGGACTAAAAGCGAGGCACATGGACTGTAGATAGGCACATGGGCCTAGATATCATTGGACTAAAAATGAGGCACATGGGCCAGGATGCAATCTGGATTGTGGATAGGCGCTTGGGCCTGAATATCATTGAAATGAAAGTGAGGCACATGGGCCGAAATGGTTTCATGATTGTGGATAAGGGTTTAGGCCTGAAAGATCTGAATTGTGAGTGAGGCACTTGGCCTAAAACACTTTGAGAATGAGGCCCTTGGGCCGAAATAATTTCTAACTGTAGATTGGCACTTGGACCGAAATGTTTCAGACATTGAGTGGAGCGCTTGGGCCGGAATGTCATTTGAATTGTGAATAAGCGTTTAGGCTTGAACATCTTGAATTGAAAGTGGCATACATGAACCGGAAGAAATTATATGGAATATGAATGGGTTACTGGATCGAAAAGTTTTCAGTGTTCAAGTGAAAGACCTAATCCAAGTTCTTGATGGGCCTTTGGGCTGGAATGTAACCATGATCCATAAATCAATTTTCAAGTCTTATGAATTATCGCAAATTCAAACGGAATTTTTTTTGGGCTCAAACTTAAATGGGTCAAAATGGATGAAGTAGATTTAGACACTTTTAGGCCAAAAGAGACCACCTCGATCTTAGGTTTATAGGTCGAAGCCCAAACGAATAGTTCAACTAAACTAGAATGGGCCTTTGGGCTGAAAGGTAAAGATCTAATAAAAGATGATTTATTTCAACTACTAACCACACACAATCAAGCTTATCACAGAAGCATGGAATCACGGAGATATAAAGAGAAAATATGCATGTCCTCACTACGCAAGTTTCAACAAATGGGTATGGGTACATCCGGAGAGTGCTTGGGGCTTTGGGCCCAGGTAGTAAAGGGATGAGGCTTGCACGTCATCCTCTTCATTTCCCCCACCTTTACACATCATCCTAAGGTGTGTGTCTCAGGACGGGTCATGTCTTGGCATGACCGATATTAGGTTTTTGGGTAAGGGTACGTTCGGAGAGGTGCTTGGGGCTTTGGGCCCAGGTAGTGAAGGGATGGGGTTTGCACGCCATCCTCCTCATTTTCCCCACTTTTACACATCACCCTACGGTGTGTGTCTTAGAACGGGCCATGTCTAAGCATGACCGATAATTGGTTTATTCGGACCCTCAACTCTCGTATGCACAAGATAATAAAAAGGATAATATCATAAAAAGTAAGCCTTAAAGATTATAAGTTCAAGTTAAGCCCTCCTTCCTAAGTTTAAAATTAATAAACTTAGGTGGTGGTCCCCAGCAGAGTCGCCAGTCTGTAGGCGTAGGTTTTGAACCCTTAAAGTATTGAGTTTAAGGCTCCAAGGTTTGATTTGCAATTAAAATCATTAAACCGAAATTATAAAATTAAAGCTTAATAATTATAACTGGCCCACACAAACCAAAATAGAGTCGCCACCTAAGTTTTAGCCTTTTTAAACTTGGAAAGGAAATGTTGTTACAATTTTTAGAGTTATGGGTTCGGGGGCTTGATATGAAATTTCTAAATGGTTCAGATTCCTTCATTACCCCTAGAAATTACTTTCCCATTATTATAACTCTAAGGCTAAACACATTATGAAATCTTCCCTTTAATTATAAAGTTAACCGATAACCCCTTTTATTAACCAAATATGACCAGATTAGCAAGAGTTACCTATGATAGTATTTCATTATGGAAAGAAAAAAAACAAAACAAAAAAAATAATGTTAATTAATTCCCTTTCCCACCTACACTGAAAATTGATACGCAGTCACAAAGCTATGCATATCGGCATTTGACTTACGTATTTTAAATTGTAGATTTCAATTCAGCAAAGAAGAAAAAAAAGTAAACAATAATGACGGAAAGAAAGGAAAATAAAAGGAAAAAAGAAATAGAAAAACAGATAAAAACAAATATAAACATCTCCTCTATCCTAGACACATCTCCCGTTGTTATTAACTTAACCGAAATATTTAGAGCAAGGCAAGAACTAGCAACACATCTTGATTTTTTACTGAATCACAACACAGTGCAGGTCTCCTCTTTAAGCTATGATTCGATATGAAAACAAGCACAAATGAAACACCATACCTACCTGAGATGGAAAAACAAGAACAAACCCGTTCTTTCCTGACTACTTACACCCGTTGCGGTGTTTTATTCTGAATGTGCCTTCTCTGGCTCTTCTCCATTCGTAACGATTGAACTTGAAGGTCGACTGAGATGTCGACGAAACCTGACCCAAATGGCGCCGCTGACTACTGCTTGTGTGTGGCATGCAGACAGTAAATTTGCCGGTGCTGTATTGCTCGTCACGACTCTTTCCGGGAGCTATGAGGCTGGCTGAAGAAGGCGTAGATCTCCTTTCCGATCATTCATCGTCGTGTACCGTAGTGATAAAGGTGTGAGTATTGATGAACGATGATGGCAATGGAAAGATGAAGAAGGGGGTCTTCAAAGAAGAGGTGCCCGTATTGCTTGAAGAAGAGACGGTGCCCACGTCAAATAAAAGACGTAATATGCTAGTGTTGTTGTTTGTCAGCTCTATTCGCGTGAGAGATGGATAGACCTGGTGAGGTTCCTATCACAAAATCGACATAGCTGCAGTGATAATAATGACACTCTAAGCTTGCTTGAGGGAACAACAATGGTAGTAGTAATCGAAGGTAGTTTGCTTAAGGAAGGGTTGCTCTGTACGTGCGCTAATGCAGGATAGCATTGCACGATATAAACCAATGAGAGAAAGAAAAATGAAAGTACGACGAAAATAAATGAGAAGACCAAAGAAAAAAAAACTTGGTTCTGATGAAACTAAAATTAAATTTTGGTAGCTGCTTGCCATGTATGATGCTGTGTATTCCGTCTCCCTTAAACAGAAGTATGGAGTGATTATATAGAGGAAAGGTAGATCGGTAGGAGGCTCGAGAATCTTAACAACCTAACAAACTTTTGAATTTGAAAATAAACAAACTAGTTAATAGGAAGTGAGGGATACGATTAAAAAGAAAAGTAAAAACTTATCTAAAAAACGTTAAATAACTAAACTACTAACGGGTAAAAATTTCAAAGTCATCTAACAATAATGATAGAACTTCGCAAATCTTGTTTTGTTTAATAAAAATCACTAGTAAAAATAGAAAATTTTTGTTTTGTATTTTTTTAATTTTGAATTTGAAAACATGTGATATTAGGAAATAAAAAGGATAAGGAAAAAAAAGAAGTTATCTAGAAAAGAGGAATGAATACTATAATAATAAAAAGAATAACGAACTAAAATATATGAGTTTTTTTTTGAAATCACGATTTCAAAGGGCTTTTTTTTGGAACTAAAATAAAATAGCAATCAAAAATAGGAAAGAAGCATATTTGTTTTTTTTGGATTTTTACTTTGCAAATACTATGATTTTGAAAATTAGAAATAAAAAGGAATAGAGAAGAATGAAGAAAGAAACCAAAAACTACAAAGGTTGTTTATCATAAGCCTCAAACCATTGACCTCTTACATCTTCTCTATAAGCCTTACCATCATACTACTATGACTTCCTGTCACATATGCCACCCTTTAAGTTTCACGGTATCACAAAACACATACCTAGAGGACTTCTCTTTCCACTTCAACGAGGGTAAAGATTTTAGGGATAACACTTGGATATTTTGTCCAATAAATCTCCCTTCAAAGAAATAAGAGACTACAATTACGAGATACCTTCAGAAAAAAGGTTAATTTGAGCAGAGGAGCGATGAAGATTAAGATGAATGATTAAATGATTGTACAAACAATGTTTTTAGGATCGCGATCCTAGCGTAGGATCGTAAGTGACCCCTAGGATCGGATCGTGGATCGAATCGTGATCGGTCGATCCTACAAAAAGTGAGTTAATATCGTTGAAAAATATACATATGTTATAAAATACTTCTATTTAAGGCATAAAGTTTAATTTAGTAAGATATATAGCATTATTGAATTAAAATATAAAAAAAAACCACAACTATAGTACACTACAAAAGAAATATAATAAGAAAACCATATGAATCTCATAATATTGTTCATAGAAAAGATAAAATTTAATAATAAGGTTAAGCATAAATCAAATCCACATACTTCATAATTTTTATGTGAGTTTTTATTTCTTTTATCACCCTTCAAACAAACATTATGAGCTACAAGTTTTTTATTTACAAAATCATGGGTTTTCACATTCATGCTCATTCAAAAGAGTAAGTAATTAAGTAAAGGAATACAAAGTCAAAATGAGTTTCACAGCTTATTTTTTCAATTATAAACCAAGAAAAAAAATGGAAAGAGTAATCAACAATATTTTATAAATTTGTATTGGTTCTTTTAAGGTTTTTTTCCATTTTTTACTTTAGAGCTTTATACTTTGAATTTTTCAATCATTACAATTTAAATAACACTTTAAATGTTATACATTTTTTTAACACCTAAGTACATATTGTAATCTTTCATGATGGAGAGTAACAAGAAGTGATATTCCAATCTTAATCCATATCCGCTCAATGACCTCAAATAAATCTACTATAAAGTTGTTTGAATAACATCAAGTTGCAATGTTCAAAGTCATGATACTTTATGAATTATGAATCTTTCTACAAAATTTTAAGAACTTTTAGTTTCTTTATATTTTATTAAGATATGATTCACATTGATATGAAAATCATAAACTATAAATAAAGTTGGAATCGATGGGATCGTACTATGGATCTAGAGTGTAGGATCGTAGGATCGTGCAATGGATCGTGATCCTTTGACGATCCTACATGGCTCCGATCCTACCTGCGATCCGGATCGTAACCATAAATTTGGATCGTAAAATCGTAGGATTGGGGGATCGAATCGCGATTCTGTGAACATTGTGTACAAAACTTATACACAACCATTTGGATGAGGGCGTTATAAGACGGAAAGAATCTGGAGACAATAACAACATGGTATTGGAGCTGGACTTCAGTTTTAAGGATTCAAAAGACTCGTAAACTTGCTGGTAAGGATTTTTTTTAAAATCTCTTAGTTTTAGGGTTCATTACACCTCTTAAACATTCGAAAAATACAATATTCATGTGGGGGTGAAGAAGAGGGTGGCACCGTCAGCAAATACAAATTTTGTACCAAGGGAGCTAATGGGGTATGATAAAGTTAAAACATACAGGAGGTTAGACGCATATTTAGAGGAGATCACGTGGCCCCACAATTTTCAAAGAATTAACAGATTCCTATATGTATAATAGTTAGAGTTTATATGTGTATAATATAATGACCTCATATATTGTTGGTGGTGTACTGGTAAGAGATAAAAGAATCATTGAGTGAGTTTTCCATAGTTCAAAACCAACTATGATAAAAAAGATGTTGAATTCTTTTTTTGAATAATAGTGACCCCACATAATTTTTATCTGAGCCCACCCCTGAGGAGGTCAATGCGTAAGGGCTATGAGTCACCAACTTAGAGGTAGAAAACATACTGGGGGGCGGGGGCGGTGGAGGAGGGAATAGAGATATTTTTATGTTACATGTTTGGATGTAAAGTAGGTCATTTTGAAAAGGAATATCACGCGTGTAGGAAATTTCATAATTGTATGTGAAGAAATTTGTCTGTGAACACTTACTGATATTCTTTCTTGAACTATATGGTATACCGGCATTGAACTGGATATGCGGTCAATCTTGTTCCATAAAATAAATGCACCCGACGATCACGCTTATACCGGAAGCACACTGCATCGTGCTTCCGGTGCTGATGTGTCATTTGTTTTTAAGTGACGATATTTATTTTCTAAAATTATATAAAATAAATTATTTATAATTTCTCCATAAAGTTAGAAAGTATTTTAACAATTTATGTTTCTAAAAGATTTTTTTGTTATATATACGTTTTTCATTATCGTTGTTCTTCTTCATTGCAGTTATGTTCTTCTTCTCTTTATTTCTCCCTATTCTCAGTCAGATCAATTCAAACACAAATCAAAAGTTTACAATTTATTTTTAATTTGATTCTGCACAATTCACTATAGTATCTGATTGCTGAAGAAGAAAGAATTTCGCAATTCACATCGATGCATAAATCCATGAAATTGAATGATGAAGAAGTAGAGAACCTCCTTAATGTCGTAACCTCATGTAAGTTATACTATAACCATTGATCTGTGTGATACTTGTTGTACCACTTTTAAACTTTTTTGTTCAAAATTTATTTCAAATTGTTTCTGAATTTTATTAAGGTTCAACTCCGAGACTAGCTATTCAAAGAAAATTATATAAAAATGAATCTGTTTTTAAAACTTTTAAGTTTAGGTTCAGATATGCGGTATTAGTTGTACCACTTTTAAAACACCTTGTTCAAATTTTACTGCACATTGTTCATTTTTTCAAAACTCACGTACATGTTCAAAAATATGGAATTAGTTTGCTCAATTTTTTGAACCATATGTTCAACTATATAGTATTATGTGTTCAAAAATTAGATCTAGTTGTTCATAAGAAATTTTATAATAAAACAATGTCAATATAATATATGTTCATATTTTTATACTAGTTATTCATTAGAAATTATATAATAAAATATCAATATAAGATACCATATTTATTGGTTTACCAATTTTTAAACATTTGTGTTCATATAATTTATACTTGTTTTTCAACTTTTTAATCCCTTTGTTCAAAATTTATTTCACATTGGTCATAAATTTTGTTAGAGTTTAAATTCGATACTAGTTGTTCTTAGAAAATTCAAAATTTAAAAATAAAATAATAAAATGAATTCATTTTTAAAATTTTATAAGTTTAGGTTCAGATACACGGTAGTAATAGATTTATTTCATTTTTTGTATTTACCATTTTTTATACATCAAGTTTGTGTTCATATAATCTATACTTGTTGATCAACTTTTTAACTTTTTTGTTCAAAATTTATTTCATTTTGTTTCAAAATTTTGTTAAGGCTCAAATTCGAGACCAGTTATTCATAGAAAATTATATAAAAAATTGATCCATTTTAAAACTTTTAAGTTTAGGTTTTGATATGTAGTATTAGTTGTTCAGCTTTTAAAACATCTTGTTCAAAATTTACTGTATATTGTTCGTTTTTTCAAAACTCACATTTATGTTTACAAATATAAAATTAGTTTGTTCAACTTTTTTGTCTGTATAATCAACTATTTTTTATTAAGTGTTCAAAAATTAGATCTAGTTGTTCATAACAAATTTATAATAAACCAATGTCAGCATAATATACCATATTTATTGGTTTACCAATTTTTAATTATTAAGTTTGTGTTCATTTAATCTATACTTGTTGTTCAACTTTTTATCCCCTTTGTTCAAACTTTATTTCACATTGTTCCTTAATTTTGTTAGTGTTCCTTAAGTTAGGTTCAGATGCGCTATAGTAATAATAGATTGCCCGTTTATGTAGTAGATTTTCCCTATATTTTTTATTAACGGTTATAGTAATATACTCATTTAAATTAAAAGTTTGAATTTAAATAATAAATTATTTTTTTGTATATTTTCTCCAGATTTTTACTGTTATAGTAATAATAGATTTAGTTAAGTTAAAATCTGTTTTGTAAAATTTTAAAATAAAAACAAAAAATTTCAAAAACATCTCATCACTGCCACATAAGACATTGTTTTACACGTGTACATCGGAAGCATGGATCATTGTGATTCCGGTTGTACGATAGAAATTGAAGTTCTTGTCTCCATATGCTATAATAACAGATATATATAGACAAAGGAAGTGACTTTACATAAAGACACTTCTCTAAGATTGTGTCTTTTCATAAAGACAAAACATTTTATAGAGACATTTCTTTTAATACCTTGTTTGAATTAACAACATACCAAAATAGCCTCTGAACGTATAATACCCTTATTTTTTATATATATTTTCTACAACATGATAAGATTTTGGATGAAATATCACTGAAAAATATTATAGAGCACACTTTAGTGATAAGGCTACTCTTAATTTGAATATTAGGAAGGTGACTTTTGATGACAAGGAGACTCTTAGTTTTGATTTTTGAATAGTAGGGAGTGACACTACAGAGTACAGACCTTAGGACCACCATTTTCTACCTGGCTGATTTCCTGAGTTAGCGTTTTGAAATCAATTTTCACTAAGGCTTTTGCATACTGTTATGATGTTATTTTTTTGATACAAGAGAGATATATTGATATTAGGAACATATAGTAGCTACAAACGACGGGAAGTCAGAGGACTTCCAACAGCTCAGAGAGAGCTGTTCCTTTCTAGCATGAAATACTAGGTTATGGACCATACTGTTGGCATCCCGGGGAATACTAAACCAACCGACATCCACTATAGGGTCTATACATGCCAGAGCATTGTGAAGACAGTTCATAGCGTTCCCATCTAACTCCTTAACCCGAAAATCTGAAAGATAATCAATAACGCTTTTACAATCAGAGAGGAAATGCACAGCTAGAGACTCAAGATACTTAGCAAGGTGAATCCCTAAAACAACTGTCTGCGCTTCTGCTTGAGCTGGCTCGATCAATCCCTGACCCGCTGAGATTGCCGCTCCAAGGATGGGGCCATGTGATGAAGCAACTGCAGCGAGTCCAAAACGGCCAAACTTGTCTAGCCCTGCATCGATGAAAATATCAACCCAGCTCGAATGTTGCGCTCGATGAGCTGACAGTGAAGTTGCAGATGTGGCAAGACAGGGAGACAAACTGGTACGGAGAAAACTGTCGGCTTGAAACCAGCCAGCCTCAAAAGAGAGGACCCGGTGGTGAGTAAGTTGGCAGTGAGCATACCAAAGACGCTAGAGGAGGGAAACAAGAGTAGCAAGGTCACCAATTGAAACGATAGAGCATGTATGAGCAAACCAATCAATGAAAGCAGCATTAGAATGAAGGGAAGGAGGAGCCTGAACATGGACTAATATGTGGCTGACGAATCCGAGTTGCCACCACAGCATTGGAAGGGACCGCTCCATGCAAAAGCCGCCAACCAAATAGGCGGACACGTGGAGGGGCATCAATTTTGCAAATCCGTTTCATAGCAGTCCCCTACAAAGAAGCGATAGTGTGGACGCACTCGGTTGAGCTGAACGGGAATGGGCCACATCACAATGATAAGCTGTTTTGACAGAGTAGAGTCCCGTAGTAGTAAGACCCCAACTCCAAGAATCATGTGCGTCCGGGTCCCCCGAAATAGGAAGGCGGAGGATATGGTCAACATCCTCACAATGAAAAACCTGGCGAATTAGCGGCTTATTCCAGACCGAGGGAGACAGCATAAAGTGCGAAACTGGAACCTGTTGCAAATGCCTTGGAAGAGACCAAAGATAAGGCTGACCTCCCTCCTTGGAAGGCAGCCAGCAATCCGCTACAAGGGTGGAGTGACCATTAGCAAGCTGTCTACGACCCCCAAGATGTACTAGGTCACG
Organism: Limonium bicolor; assembly: GCA_023374045.1. Taxonomy (NCBI): domain Eukaryota; kingdom Viridiplantae; phylum Streptophyta; class Magnoliopsida; order Caryophyllales; family Plumbaginaceae; genus Limonium; species Limonium bicolor. Next base: position 285,271,683 of record CM041776.1, read on the forward strand.
CACACCCAAAAGTGATTTCCAAATTGGACTGGAGTTGGACATGAGCTGAACATGCTGAAATGGAGTGTGGCGCATATCCCTTGCTTTGTAAAACCTGGATAAAATAGAATTAGGGTTCGTAAGAATTCTCCAAAGCTGCTTACCCATGAGGGCCCAATCAAAACTATGTAAATCTTGAAAGCCTAAGCCACCAGCAGCTATAGGAAGGCACATAGTTTTCCACTTGGTCCAGTGAATCCCGGACTTGGTAGATTTACCATTCCACCAGAAACGAGAGAGCATGCTCTTTATCTTCTTCAAAAGCGACTGCGGAAGAGCAATGATGGACATAACATATGTCGGGATAGCCTGCAAGATTGATAAGTGTGAAACATATATGCTTTTAAGGGCTTAATTACCTTATAATCTACTACAATTTAAGCAATGTTTCCCACTTATTCTATGTTTTTCCTAAGATTGATGTTTTGATATGAACTGATACATTTTATATGCTAAATATAGGAAAAACCCAGGGAAATGAAGATTTTACATCATAAGGATTACAACGCAACAAACGGGGAACAAATCAGGAGAAGAGACACAAAAATTGGTCACGTCCGGGTCAACTTGGCCGGGCGTAGATCCGGACGTCTAATGTCCGGATCCGGACGCAACCCGGACGTGACCCGAGATCTAACTTCAAAAAATCTGTGTCTTGTCCGGATCCAGACACAGATCCGGACATATTCCGAATTTCAGATCTAAAAAGTTCTGTGTCACGTCCGGATCCGAACACAAATCCGGACCTCACACAGAGATGAAAATTAAAAATGCAATCGCACTGATAATCGGGCTTTCGGCGCGATTATCAGCCGAAAGCAAGTCTAACCCATACCTCAACGATTATTAATACACAGCCATGCTCAATTAATCACTCATTCACCAAACTTCCACTAACCTTTGTTTCATTTCTAAGCCTATATAAACCCAGCTTCAGCCTTCATTTCAATTCGTCCCAGACTTGTGAGTCTAACCCCTTCTCTTCCTCTCTACACTTCCTCTCATCCACGATAAACCATCCATCTCCATTCATAAATCTGCCTTCGTAACCCTTCACCCTCACCCACAGATAAGAGAACTGCTCACGGGCTTCATTTACCCACGTCCGGATTGACGTCCGGATCCGGACACTACCAGAACAAGGCGTCCGGATCTGTGTTCGACCCAAGACAGCCGGCCGTGACTCAGACAAGTGTGGAAATTGCAGAATCGACCACAGCTTCTAAAATCAGTTTTTCTGCTAAATCCCTCTATCCTTATGCTGTTTATATTGAGCATTGTTATTTTGTCTATGGCTGAGTAGTCGCTTTTAATTTCGGTTTACTATGTATCTCTAGAATAATTATTTCTGAACCTTTGTGATTTTCTGCAGTACAATAGAATAAATTTCTTTTCCCTTATGAATTCCTAGACTTGTTAATCTGATCAATTAAATAAGTTTATCAGTTTGTTAGCTTATAAGTGAGAACTGCGGCTATCAATTGACTACAGGGAAAGAACCAGTTAGTATATAGATGGTAATTCCTCTAAAACACTAGCTGGCCATTAATCTAGACTACTCTTAAAGCAATTAGTAAACAGTGGATTCATAACGAGAGTTAGGATTCGGTCTTTGCTAATTAGAATTCGTGGAGCGGGAGACCGAATACGAGTTATCCTTATTCTAGGGTTTTATTCAGAATACTGTAGAAATCACTTAGGGGAAGACATTGCAATCTAGAGAGAAGTAGTAAACCGGAATTTCCTTTGTCAAACAAAATCAAAACAATTATTTATTTGTTGTTTATTGCTTTTTGAACTCTTTTACAACATTCACCATCACATACAAAAACCCCCAATTTCCTGTTATTTGTTTTGTGTGTAAGTAGAAATTAAACTAGCCACTGCCTCCTTGGATTCGATACTCAGGGAATACTCCGAGATTTAAAACTTGCTATAATCGATCGGTACACTTGCCGTTAGGTTAAACCCCCCAACAACAATTTATCGTTAGGTTTTACCCCAACAAGTTTTTGGCGCCGTTGCCGGGGAGGCACGGTTGCTTAGTTTAATTTTTTTATATTGGTATTATCTCATTTAATTTTGTTTTGTTTTTGCTTTTTTTAGTTTAGTTTTTTTTTTGTTTTTATTTTATTTTATTTTCCCTTGTTCATTTTCTTAGTTTTGTGCAATTTGTTTCTTATTTTTGGTTCTAGTATTATTTTGGTTTTACCCGATTGAGTTTACTTTTACAACTACATTACTGTGAGTTATCTGATTTTGTTTTATGGTTAAAACTCGTTCTGAAGGAAATCCTGAATTTGAGCTGGAACATGAGATAGAACGACTTACGAGAAGAAGTCGTCAGGGATTGGTACTGGAGTCTACAGTTGAACCAGAGGTGTTTCTCAAAGACTCACCAGGTGATACCTTTGTTCAAGAAGAAGAGTATCTTATGGACGGTATCAGCGGAGAAAGAAGGATGAACGACTACACTCGTCCAAATGTGGAGGGACTCACATCACCAATAATAATCCCTGCACTGCCGGAAGGGGTAGAATGGCAATTCAAGACCCATTATGTCACGATGGTCCTGAATGCTCCACAGTTCAGTGGAGTAGTCACTGAAGACCCAAATGTTCACCTTACATCCTTCCTGCGATTGGTTGGAGCATGTTCAACACCAGCTTCTCAGGAGGTAGCCAGGCTAACCTTGTTTCCTTTTTCACTCAGGGACAGAGCTGCAGAGTGGCTGAACTCCCTATCTCCAAACAGTATCACTTCCTGGACGGAGTTAGCAAATGCATTCTTGGCAAAGTATTTCCCTCCTTCTCGAATGCTGACTATGAGAGGAGAGATTACCAACTTTAAGCAGTTCACCGGTGAGACATTATCTGAGGCTTGGGAGCGTTTCAAAGGGATTGTGCGCAGAGTACCACACCATGGCTTGGGAGAGGAGGTAATTTTGCAGTCCTTTTACAAAGATTTGGATCATTCAAGCCGTTTGTTAGTAGACACTTGTGCAGGAGGAAGCCTCATGGAGTTACCAATAGCTAGAATCAAGGAGTTGTTGGAAACTCTTTCCAACTCAGCTAACCAATGGGGAGGTGCGAGAACCGGAGAAGCTGCACCGAAGAAAACTGCTGGAGTTTATGAAGTGGATTCAAATACTTTTCTGGCTACCAAGATAGAAGCAATGTCGAAGCAGTTTGAGCGTATGTGTGCAGTGATGAACCCGCAGTCAAATGCAGCAGCTGCTCCTGAGGTTTATCCACCTTGTGAACATTGTGGTCGAGGTTCTAACATGTGCCAGTGTGCTCCACCACAAGAAGAGGTAGCAAACTATGTTGGTAACAGACCGGGTAATTATTTCGGGAATCAAGGCAACCCTGGTTACCACTCTCAGCAACAGAATCGTTATTAAACTGGTGGTAGCAACAACTTCAATCAGAGACCACCACAGCAGTATAATCAAACATACCAGAAACCAATCCAGAACCAGCAGGCACAGAGTTCTGGTGCAGGAACATCCTCTAGTATGGATGAAGTACTGGCCATAATGAATGATTTCATCTCAGTTAGCACAAAGAAGTTCAATGAGCTGGAAGCCTTCAATCAGGAGCAGAGAACCTTCAATAATGACCAAGGACATTCAATAGAAACATCGAGACTCAGCTGTCTCAGATATCGCAACAGTTGGCTCAGCGTCCTTTGGGTTCCTTGCCTAGTCAGTTAGAGCAGAATCCAAGAGAATATGCTAAAGCTGTTTTTGCTGTGGAAGAAGATACCCCACTTGTCGCTGCAGTTTTACCTGTTCAACAAGAGGTTAAGGACTCCATTAAAGTTTTTGAAAAACCCAAGGAGAAGGAGTCTCCTGAAACTCAACCTTCTTACTCTTCTGTTTCCAATTGCAAATTTGAAGAACCTATTCCTTATCCTGACAGGTTAAAGAAGAGGGATCTTGATGAACAGCTTGGGAAATTTCTTAAAATTTTTAAGAAATTAACTAAAGATATTCCTTTTTCTGATATGCTTAAGTTAATGCCAAATTACGCTACACTGGTGGATGATATCTTGGCTAACAAATGTCTACTGCAGGAAAAGGAAACAGCGAAGAAGGTAACTACTAGGAGTAGTAAAGGTAAAGCTACTGAGCCTCAGGTGGTGAGCATAGAGCAACCGGTGCGAGAGAATGAGCGGAATTGTAAAGTTACCAAATCTCCTTCACCTACACCACCTACAGTTAAAGTTGCTCCTTCAGTTTCATTTCCAAACAGAACCAAGCGATCCAAGGAGGATAGTGAGTTTGATAAGTTTCTTACTTTACTCCGCCAACTATCTGTTGATATCCCTTTTATGGATTTAGTTGCGAAGGTGCCTAACTATACCAAGTATTTAAGGAAGCTTTTATCTAATAAGGCAAAGTTAGTTGAGATAGGAACTATTCAGCTCACAGAGACTTGTTCAGCGATCATACAGAAGCGCTTACCAGAAAAATGTAAAGATCCTGGAAGCTTCACAATTCCATGTAGAATAGGAGACATTGACTTTGACCACTGTCTTGCTGATTTAGGAGCGTCGATTAGTCTCATGCCATACACTTTATTTGAAAAGCTTGGAATTGGAGACTTACAGCCTACACGAATGACGCTTCAGCTAGCAGATCGCTCAATGGTTTACCCTTGTGGAATTGCAAAGGATGTGATGGTTAAGGTGAAGCATCTGTATTTCCCCTGCGACTTTGTCGTACTCGACATGGCTGCAGATCCAACGGTCCCTATTATCCTTGGAAGACCCTTCCTAGCGACAACCGACGCTCGAATCGAAGTTGCTCATGGTACGATCACTTTGAATGCAGAAGGTGAGCAGCTACTGTTTTATACTGGTAGGTCTTCTAAAAATGTTTTGGAAGCTTCTCGGAGTTCGTGTCACCAGGTTTCAAAGACGGCTCAATCTTCTGGAAGCTCTTGAGAGAACAAAAACAAGGTCTAGCCAAAGACCGAAAAGACGGCAGTTAAAAATCTCCTCCCTACTTTCTTTTTACACTTTCCCTTTGTTTGATATAATTTTATTTTGATATAATCTTCTTTTATTTGTTGAGACTTTTTACTATTTTCCTGCAAGAGCCCCGACTCCCCTATTTCAATAGATAACTCTGCCTGTTTCCACTTGAGTTCTTCTGGTTTTATAGATTTAATCCTTCAGATACTTCACTATAATGCTAAACTGAACTCAAGTGTGAGGAAAAATCATGGAAGTGTTCATCACGGATCAGGGAGTCCTTTCACACTCTTGCTATTTTATTTCTGCATTTCTTGTGTTTGTTTTATTTTTGTTTAAATTATTTGTGGAAATGTTTTTATTTTTAAATGAGGTGTTCTAGATTAATGGTTTTAATTTAATTTAATATAAAAAAAGAATATTACAACGCGTCCGGCTAAACCCAGACGGACGCAAAGCCGGACTCACAGATCTAGCCCCGTCCGGATCCGGACGCCACATCCGGACGTGACTAAAACAGACGCGCTCCGCGCTTTCTTCTTTTCTTTCTTTCTCCTCTCTTTCTTCTTCCCCGAAAACTCAACCCAACACCAACTCCATTTCTCCTTCCTTCATTATCACCACCCACCACACCACCAGTTCCCTACCACCGGTGACCACCATTTCCGACGCAAGCGCCGCCCAGACGCAACACCACCACCGTCGCCTCCATCTCGTCTTCCCCAAATTCGAACCATAACCCTAATCGAACAGGTTTTTCAAATTTTGAGCGGTTTCAATTTAAATTCTGTCAAAAATCGAGTAGATTAGGTAGTATTTTGTGTTTGTGATGTCGATTTATGTTGAGATGCGAAAACAATGGGGTATTCTGTGAAATTTGTGCGATTTTAGGTTAAATTTTTGTGAAATTCGAATGTGTGTGTTCGCGGCGCGATTTTAGGGATTCTATACTGCGTCCGGCTAAGTTGACCCGGACGTGGATCCGGACATGTTGAAAATTTCCAAATTTCCTGAAATTATTTTCTAGGTTAATGGTCTACTGTTTAATGCTATTGTTTGCAATGTTTAGATGTTTTATTGCATTGGTAATTGTAGATTAACTATGTGAAAGAATATGTTCAAATAGAACTGGCTGCTCGATCGGTTTCGGGTTTTGGTGTGCCTATTGCTTCTCTTTTCTTGCTGTTTAGATTTCTTACTGCTTTTTGTTTACGTTTAGATGGCTCGCACTAGAGGAGGTTTTACACGCACGGGTTCTTCTTTGAGGAACCCACGCCCTGACGACCAGTCAGAGCCAGCCCAGACCCCACTACGCGATGATGGATTCAGATCTGCTAGAGCCCGGGCTTGGTACAATCAGGGCGGGGCCTTCGTCATTGAGAGGCGCATTAGCGATGAGGCATCAGCTGCCGCCGGGCTTACAGATATATTTGCGGGTATTGGCGCCAGCAGCATCTTGCGCATGGGCGTGGGTGTCTTCTCTCCGGAGCTGGTACGAGAATTCTACGCCAATGTTGTGGCGTCAGACACGACACACAGCATTATCTCCTACGTGCGCCAGTTCCAGGTGGAGGTAACCCCTGAGACTTTTGCTCTTCTTTTACTCCTCCGGACAACACGGACACACATTTAGACTTTTCAGAGGAGTCGATTAGGGAAAGTAAGACTAGGTGGTTACAAGAGGTCGGGAGTACTACTCGCCAACGGGGTGAGGAAAATAAGACTATGCTCCCCTATGCTATCCTCCCCTCCCTTCCCTAGAGGACCCTGGCAGAGATCCTCAGTCATCAGATCCGGCCTCATGCCGGAAATGATGCTTCTGACGAGGATTGTTTGCTCCTAGACTACCTCCTGGCCTCTCCACATCCACCAGCTCAACAGTTCTCGCTCCCTTTCGTCATGTTTAGGCAGCTGCATAAGGTGGTGACTTATCTTTGGACGAAGAAGAAGAAGATCACCCCTATCTTTCCCATGTTTCTCCACCATCTTCTTGTCTCCACCCTCCCCGAGGAGATCTTCACTGATATTGAGGTGTGGGAGGGGGAGACACCCATCTCCCTTGGGACCTTCAGGAGATGGGGCTTCTTACGCCTCGATGACGGCAGCTGGGTGAGGGGCAGCTCGGGTCTAGGATCGACCGACACCTCTGCGAGTTCCAGCTCTACTCCGGCGGCCACTGCTACTGTAACACCCCCAACACTGGCCTAGGAGTTAGGGGTATTACACGCCGCGTATTATTACATAATAACGCAAGGCTCTAATAAACAAACTTAAACAGACAGTCAAATAAGGCCCAAACGGAATACTTAAATAAAGTATAAAACAAGAGATGTTAAAACATCCCCAAAAGTCATTACAGAACCCACCAAACAGATATCAAAAGCGGAAGCTAACAAAATATGCCCAAAGGCCCAAATTCAATACAAGGTCTCAAAAGAAGCTAAAAACAAGGCAGCTAAACTCAGAGCTGAGGGGAGACGATCCTCGCTAATCAATCTGCAAAAGCGTTAGAAGTAGGGGAATGAGCACACAACTATGCCCAGTAGATGACAAACTTCATCAACCAGCATGCTCAAAACATTTAAGAATGTTATCAAAACAGAAGGAGTCAAGAGAATCCATAAACATATCAAAAGTCAGAAACAGAAGTCCAATCATTAAAGGACTAAACAGAGCTGAAGCAGACAGAAGCAGAAAACAGAGTGGGACACTAGCTGATCACAGTATACAGACAGAACAAGCAACTAGCTCGTGAACAGAACGAGGAAACCTCACTCGTAAACAGAACAGGCGAAACGCCCGTGAACAGAACGGGGAACATCACCCGTGAAGCAGAAGGATCCTACATAGCGCGCTACGAGACAGCGTAACCAGCCATCCAAAGGCTCAGACACAGAGATAACTAGGTCCCAAAACAGAAGCTTAAATACAGATAAGCATATGTGCACCAAAGGCACCAGAAAGCTCATAGATAGCTTGGAAATCAGAAGGGGAATCAAACCCCGCAAACAGAAGTCAAAACGGAGCTCAAACGAGCAAGTTATGGCCAAAACAGTAGCCTGTCCGAACTTGTGTCCGGACATCAATGTTCGGACACAAGTCGAGACTCAGAAGCAAAACCAGACGGATGTCCGAACTTGTGTCCGGACTTCAACGTTCGGACACAAGTCGAACCTTAAAACAGATGGAGAGTCAGAGGTGTCCGAACATCCAAGTTCGGACGGATGTTCGGACGTTCTTCGGAAAACAGGATGTGGAGAGTCCGAACTTGTGTCCGGACTTCAACGTTCGGACACAAGTCGAAGCCAAATCAGAGAATGCAGAAGGCTGTGTCCGAACTTCAAAGCTCGGACAGAAGTTCGGACACAGCGAAAACTTCAGAAAGTTTAAGCGCAGAAGGGCATGTCCGAACTTCAACGGTCGGACAGAAGTTCGGACATGCCGAAAAATACAGAGAACAGAGGCGATTTTCACACAGAACAGAAGCATCAAAACACTGTCAAAACAATATAGGTTTTCAGAAAACAACCTTGGGGTTTGTAGGCATGATAACATCATCAAAAAGACAATTCACAACCAAAATTCAGAGTCAGAACGCAATCAGAATTCAGAACCGGAACGAAACTCCCCAAGGCCGAACACACTAATCGAATCCATAAGCCACCTACCTCAAATTAACAGCAGAGACAATCCCTCAATTCTGAACAGCAGAATCCAGCCAATGTAGACCCTCAACGCAGACCGAACGCAAACCAAACCACTGAATTCTGAACACAACGCAGAGACACTCTCAATCAGAACTGACCACAACACCAAAACTGAAACAGAACGGAATTGAACCCCTCACCTGAATACGATAGCGTGACACAACAGCAATCCACAGCAGAGGAGAGAACGACGCAGACGTCGGAGGATTACTGTTCACAATCAGATTAGTAGAAAAGGGAATTAGGGATTTGAGGAGTTCTCCAAACGGAAAAGCAACGCTACCAAAAGATGTACAAACCTGATTGCGAAGGGGACAGCGAACGACGAAGATCCTGCAGCACTCGAATCTCCAACCAGCAGCACAGCAGGAAGATCAACAGAGAAGGAAGCTTGAGAGAGAAGAGGAAGAAGAACGTCTCTAGGGCTGAGCGACTGATCGTGAATGAACGTGATTAGGTAGTGGGTGAAAGGCTAATTAGAAAAGTAATTGATATTTATTAATATCACCCAAATATCAATAATAATCCCTTACCAAAAATCTAAAACGAAAAGGACCACCTCGCCCTTGACTTTAATCCAAAGGACCTCCATGTCCTGAATTAAGATTGAACCAACTTAAAGTTAAATTGTGACGAAATAAAATAATAACCAAATCTTGGGTTATAACAGCTACCATGGCACCCCCTACGGCCCTAGTGATGAGCATCCCACCAGAGATGCAGACCATGATGGACTCCCTACTTCAGCAGCAGCAGAGGATGGAGCAGCGCTTTGGGGGCATGGAGTAGCAGTTTGGGGATGTCCAGCAACGCCAGGTGCGCATGGAGGGACACATAGATGACATCCGCTAGACGCAGGAGCGCCTCCAGGCAGAGCAGACTTCTATCCGTGACACACAGACTATACTCGCAGAGCGCTTGGAGCGCAGTGATGCTTTGCAGAGAGAGACCGCTGCTCATCAGACCCAGACTACCCAGATCTTACAGATGCTCATGGCCCAGATGGGCGCGAGACCACCACCTCAGTGACCGCCATCATATCATTACTGCTTTCTTTTATTTTTTTGTCTTTCTGTACTTTTCTATTTTTCTGAATTGCTTAACTTTTTGTCTGTTAAACTAACGATGCAACACGAGACTGATAGGTGAAGTAATGGTGTTTATAATTGGCAGTGCTTAAATTCTTAATTGCTAAATTTCATGTTTCTCTGAGCAGTACAGCACTCGTCACTGATTTATTTACATGTCCTATCTACTGCGAAACGAATGGCTTGGGAAACTCGCAATTTTTGCTCTGGACAACACGCATACTATCTGTGACTCATGAGGAATATCTCGACCCCTGCAAAACTTCAAGTGTGAGGAAGAACATCTTCCTCAATCTATAACACCAAGGGAGTCTCAGTTCCTAATTTAACTTATTGATGTTCCACCTTTCTTGCGTTGAGGGTTACTTATTGCATATGCATCATTATGAGTATAGCATGTTTTGAAAGCTCTTTTCACTGCTTTTTCTATGACCAATGAGGACATTGCTCCTCTTAAGTGTGAGGAAGGAAAGACCTTTCCCTAAAAACATGCTAGTTGTTCTTTAATGCCACACTTGCTTTTTGCTGCTCTAATGACTATGCACACCAATAAAATAATTAAAGGAGCATTTGAAATTAAACCAAGTGACAACCGTAAGAATCGTTTTGCTTGATGAGGTTTGATAAATAATTTTTCAAAAATACTCTATTTTCACTGAAACCAGGTGGATTAGCTAGTTGTGGAAACCAGATTATTTTAGCTTGGGATTTTGGAAATGAAGAGAATGTTTGGAATGAAAAGGATAAGGAAAGGTACTCCGCTGATCAAAAATTCTTTCCTAACAATAGCAGGCCTCGTCTATCCGGTTATTAAGTCTTAAGGGTGCTTTACCACCTAGCTACCTAAGGCTCGGGATCTGGGATAGTTGGCCCAACACCATCTCAAGGATAGAGAGAAAAGTCTGGGTTACGGAATAACTCTGCAAAAAATTTCAATATTAGCTTGTTTTGTACATAATTCATGAAGAAGAATGCTTTTGCTTACAGAAGAGATAATTGCAGTTAAAATTATGCTTTTGATCATGAGTGCGTGGTGTTGAAAGGTATTGCGGAATAAGGCATTACTTCACACCCCTTGTCATCCAAAGGTTAGAGGAATGAAAATTGGTGGAAAGTCCCAAGCTAAGTAAACTTGTTTTCTACAATCTAGTTTCTCTATGCTTTTACAAAATTGTTCTTCCTTCACTGTCTATGAAAACCTACCTCTAAAGAGCAAAATTATTCTTTCATTTGTCACTTGGCTTGATTTCCCTCTGCACCTGTTTAATCTTGAGATTATGTGACGGTTTTAGAGATATTCTTATTCCTTATTTTGCTTGAGGACAAGCAAAAGCTTAAGTGTGAGGAAGTTGATAAGTGTGAAACATATAAGCTTTTAAGGGCTTAATTACCTTATAATCTGCTACTATTTAAGCAATGTTTCCCACTTATTCTATGTTTTTCCTAAGATTGATGTTTTGATATGAATTGATGCATTTTATATGCTAAATATAGGAAAAACCCAGGAAAATGAAGATTTTACATCATAAGGATTACAACGCAACAAACGGGGAACAAATCAGGAGAAGAGACACAAAAATTGGTCACGTCCGGGTCAACTTGGCCGGACGCAGATCCGGACATATTCCGAATTTCAGATCTAAAAAGTTCTGTGTCACGTCCGGATCCGGACACAAATCCGGACGTCACACAGAGATGAAAAATAAAAATGCAATCGCGCTGATAATCGGGCTTTCAGCGCGATTATTAGCCGAAAGCAAGTCTAACCCATACCTCAACGATTATTAATACACAACCATGCTCAATTAATCACTCATTCACCAAACTTCCACTAACCTTTGTTTCATTTCTAAGCCTATATAAACCCAGCTTCAGCCTTCATTTCAATTCGTCCCAGACTTGCGAGTCTAACCCCTTCTCTTCCTCTCTACACTTCCTCTCATCCACGATAAACCATCCATCTCCATTCACAAATCTGCCTTCGTAACTCTTCACCCTCACCCACAGATAAGAGAACTGCTCACGGGCTTCATTTACCCACGTCCGGATTGACGTCCGGATCCGGACACTACCAGAACAAGGCGTCCGGATCTGTGTCCGACCCAAGACAGCCGGACGTGACTCAGACAAGTGTGGAAATTGCAGAATCGACCACGACTTCTAAAATCAGTTTTTCTGCTAAATCCCTCTATCCTTATGCTGTTTATATTGAGCATTGTTATTTTGTCTATGGCTGAGTAGTCGCTTTTAATTTCGGTTTACTATGTATCTCTAGAATAATTATTTCTGAACCTTTGTGATTTTCTGCAGTACAATAGAATAAAGTTCTTTTCCCTTATGAATTCCTAGACTTGTTAATCTGATCAATTAAATAAGTTTATCAGTTTGTTAGTTTATAAGTGAGAACTGCGGCTATCAATTGACTACAGGGAAAGAACCAGTTAGTATAGAGATGGTAATTCCTCTAAAACACTAGCTGACCATTAATCTAGACTACTCTTAAAGCAATTAGTAAACAGTGGATTCATAACGAGAGTTAGGATTCGGTCTTTGCTAATTAGAATTCGTGGAGCGGGAGACCGAATACGAGTTATCCTTATTCTAGGGTTTTATTCAGAATACTGTAGAAATCACTTAGGGGAAGAAATTGCAATCTAGAGAGAAGTAGTAAACCAGAATTTCCTTTATCAAACAAAATCAAAACAATTATTTATCTGTTGTTTATTGCTTTTTGAACTCTTTTACAACATTCACCATCACATACAAAAACCCCCAATTTCCTGTTATTTGTTTTGTGTGTAAGTAGAAATTAAACTAGCCACTGCCTCCTTGGATTCGATACTCAGGGAATACTCCGAGATTTAAAACTTGCTATAATCGATCGGTACACTTGTCGTTAGGTTAAACCCCCCAACAACAATTTACCGTTAGGTTTTACCCCAACAAAGATCGCCTTAATTAGATTCAGCCGTCCAGCATGAGAAACATGTGTTGACCAGCCCTGAATCCGCTTGGCAACCCGATCCTTGATGTACGCAAAAATGGCCGATCGATTACGTCCTACCTTAATAGGGAAACCGAGATACATACCCAAATCCTGAACAACACGGCCGCCCAGAGTGGACGCAACCGTCGTGCACATATTGTGTGGCAAAAGATGTGAGAACATCACCGCAGACTTATCTATATTGATACACTGGCCTGAAGCTTGCTTGAAATTATGCAAGATGTCGGCCAGATGCTGAGCATTTGTGATTGATGCCTTACCGAAAAGGATACAATCATCCACAAAGAGGAGACTACTTATTGGCTCTGAAAGGCCTGGGATAGTGAAACCTTTAAATAGACTAACCTCAGAAGCCAGATTCACCGCAGATGTCAGAACCTCCATACAACAGATAAAAAGCAAAGGCGACAGCGGGTCCCCCTGACGAAGACCCCGCTTTGTCGAAAAAGTTTCTCCTGGATAACCATTAATGAGAACCGCCAAAGTGGTGGTGGTTAGGCACTTTTGAACCGCGTTTATCCAAAAAGGATGAAACCCCATACTGCGCAGAACTGTCAACACAAAAGACCATTCCACCCTGTCAAACGCTTTGGGCATGTCAACCTTATAAGCAAAGTAACCCCGTTGCTTTGCTTTTGAGGTCCGCATCAAATGTAAGATCTCATGAGTGATTAATACCTGATCCGTGATTAAACGATCCTTCACAAAAGCGCCCTGATTGTCTGAAATAACACATGGCATGACCATTTGCACACGATTGACCAGCACCTTCGAAACAACACGGTAAAGAGTGTTGCATAAGGAAATGGGCCGAAAATCCGTAATGGAGGTTGCACCTGTTTTCTTAGGGATCAAAGCTATATGGGTATGATTGATAGAAGTAGGCACTGCAGATGTGTTCAGGAAATCCAGAGTAGCATTGATAAAATCATCACTAACGATAGGCCAAAAAGTCCTGAGGAAAACCCCGTTGATACCATCCGGGCCTGGTGCTTTAGAAGGATGCAATTGCTTATAAGCGGCAACAACCTCTTGCCTGGTGAAAGGATGGCCCATTGGATCATAAAGATGTGGTGGGACCCTGTCTTCAACACAGGCTAAGAGATGCAAGTCTGGTTGGGGATTTGTAGAGGTAAAGAGAGTCTGAAAATATTGTCGGGCCACATATTCCACGCCAGCCCAACAACTTGCTGTAGGTAAAGGAGGAGAGGACAGGGCATAAATCGCATTCCGGCGTGACCGGGAGCGAAACTTGTTATAAAATAACTGATTATTTTTGTCACCCGCTGTAGCCAATTTTGTCTAGAGTGTTGCTGTAGCCGGACTTCCTTCCGCAATAAGAGAATATCTACCTCTGAAGAACAGGTATTCCATCTGTGCAAATTCTGCTGTGTAGGAGGCTGATTGGCAATGAAATCGAGCTCATTTTGGGCTCTCCGTAATGCTTTTTTTTTTCTACCCAAATCTTTCGGGCACCCCACGCATGTAACATGCGACCGTAGTGTCTGACCTTAGCATCATAGCAAGGTAGCGTACTCTCAGTAGCCCAAGCAGTCTATTGCTACAATGGGCGTCATAGGCCCAACAATTCTCGAAACGAAATGGTTTGGGCCCTCGTCTGGTCGACGGTTGTAAAATCAGCTTGATGGGCTTATGATCTGATCTGCCCCAACGTAAATGATAATTCTGAGCATGTGGATATAGTGTAAGCCAAGAATCATTTGCTACAAAACGGTCCAACCGACATTTGACATTCATCAATTGTCTTGCACGGTTTGTATAAGTGAAACATGTACCGCGGTAACCTAAATCCTGCAACGAGCAATCAGAAAGGCAGTTACGGAAGGCATTCATTGCCGTTTGAGGTCGACCGCCTCGGCCTCGGTGTTCACCTAAACGAAGAATTTCGTTAAAATCGCCACCATGGAGCCAAGGTCCTTGCCAAAGGCCATGCAAATAATGCAACAATCTCAAGTTTTCCATTTATCAGTAACTTTGGACCAACCATAAACCGCTGTTAGCCGCCACTTGACACCCCCCACATTGGTTACAAAAACATCTACATGATGTGCGCAAAAAGAAGATAAAGTTACATCAACAAAATCTTGCCAAAACAAAGCAACACCCCCCTTTCTTCCTTCACTATTACCGGCCAACCAGCTAAACCCCCTAAACCTAGATGCCACCAACCGCATCTCAAAAGAAGATAGTTTAGTTTCCAACAAAATAACAAAAAGTGGTGCCTCCCTAGCCACCACGCCAAACACCCAGCGAGCCGCCGCCTCACTCCCTAACCCACGGCAGTTCGTAACTAGAACCGACATTAATCTTGGCGACCCGGGTTTCCCCAGGAGTCGCCTTTGGTGAAGAAGCACCTGGATCCATACTCTTAGCCCTCTTGGAGCGGTCATGATCACCCTCCTCAGCATCTGAACAAACAGCCACAGCAGAGGAAACACCAACATCTTCAGCCTGCTTACGTTTACGGTTACTGGAGCTAGTTGGGGATGGCACTATCTCCCCTTCTTTGATCTCTGCATCATTCACAGCTCGCTCATGCTCCTGCTGAGCAACCTGTATGGCCTCTGTTGCAACAAGAACTGCAGAAGGTGGTGGAGCCTGAGACTGCGGAGGTGGTGCAATAGGGAGAGGACCAAGCTCAGAACGTGACCTAGCAGAGCCGAAAGTGCTCGACTTCAACCACAAACCGTAGGGAAATGCAGCTCCTGCAATTTCTAACTTATGCGGGCAATCTTTCACCACATGATCAAACATGCCACAGATAAAACAAATGGTAGGCAAGCGCTCATAATACAAACGCAAAATCGTAGGCGTCCCAGCAATGACAATGGTAACAAAACGAAGAAGTGGCCTATTCAGGTCTAACATCACCTTAACACGCAGATATGGGCTAGCAAATCTCCTTTCATAATCCACATAGTCAAGATAGAAACCAATCTTATCTCCAACTCTTCTGGCAAACAAAGGATTAAGCAGCCACATTGGGACATCATGGACGCGTACCCAGAATGGAACATACCTAAACTCATGAGCACGGGGTGGCTTATCGGAATCAATGTCAGTCAAGACCATTAAGCAACCCTCAAAGGTCCATGGAACGCGGCCAAGAACATCCATCTTATGCTCCTCATCAGGGAACTCAAAAAGATATATATTCGAACCCAAACTGCGGACATTGAGCTGGTCCTCAACCCTCCAAATTTTTGAAAAAGAACGCGCCATACCTTTGACGTCAATAGACTTTGCAATCAGAAGCTTCCCAAGAAGAGAGCAAGTGTAGTTGACACCAGTGTCGACATTTGCCACATCAGAGACCTCCAGAGAAGAAAGCTCTTCAGTCGTGAGGGCCAAGTTTGCATATTGTGCTGCTATCTCGTCAACTCGGGATGTCGAAGCTGCCATTGGCGGGATGTAGAGCTTCGCGTAACAGAGTAAGAGTAGAAACACTAATGTAGGACCGAGATTGAGCGATTGAGTATCGTGCGAAAGAAGATAGTGAAGATTACAGAATTGAGCAGTTGTATTTAAAAACTCAGGAGTGCATGACAGTGTAGTGAAAGCTGGAGCGCCGTGTGACTGGCGATTAGACTTGCATGCCATTTCATCCAAAACGTGGCAAAAAAGCTGATTAGTCGTGTTTAAACTGTCAAAAGGGTAATGATTTGGGCTTGTTTGAGTAAGGGGAGGCTGCAGACGGAAGAGCTCTGGCCAATGCATGGCGATTGTGCTGGTGACGGTTGGTAAACCCTAGTGGCGAGGCTGGAGAGGAAACCCGCTTTGAGAGGTTTCCTATTATCCGCATGTCAATTGAATAATGTTACTGTTATGATGTTATGGTCGTCGACTGATCAGATATTTCCACCCACTTTGATCAAAATTTTGAATCACATGACAGGACAGGAGACAAGATGTAAGGCTTTTTTTTTTTCAACTTACCAATCTGAGACTAAAAGCAGAGCTAACACTATAGAAATATATGTTATACTACCTCCGTCCCGTAATAATATCGTTTTTTCACTTTAATATTAAATTTATAAGATAAATTAATTTTTTAAAATTAAAATGTATAATATATAATTTTTCATATAAGAAATCCATTATAAAATATAAATTTATAAAAATATATTATCTTATAGGTTAAATATTAAAGTCAAACGACACACAAATAGTAAAATGGACAGTTCAACCGAGACGGGTAGTATCATCTATTTTCTCGCTCTATTTTAATTACACTCTTCGTCCTATGGTCCTCGTTTGATTTTAATATAAAGTAAATCAATTTTAAAAATCTTAAATTTACAAAATATTTTAAATTATATATTAACATGAAAAAAATAACATAAAATAAATAATAATATTGCAGGTGTGTTATTTAATTATTTCATGGCAAAAGAAGGGGCTTGTTGACATGATTGCAGTCTGTGTTCTTGAGGGTTGGCAGAATAAGGAGAAAGTGGGGGAAAAAGGTGTACCAAGTTTCAAGGGAAAAATGATGATGGCCGATGAAGATTATGTATGGCTTCAAATGATGACGGTGATATCTGCTTTCTCATGACTCATGAGACCCTCTTACCCGGCCTGTACCCATACGTGTCTGCCTGAAAATTGAATAGAGACGTGATATTGCCGCTACTTTTTCTCACCACTCCACCGTCGTTCTAAAAAGGGAGTTTTCTTGACACGCATATAAGTACGTACTGCTACTGTATGGTAGTAGTATAGTATATGTATACGAACATTGCATGTGTAGACTATATAGTGTGTATAAATAAAGGAGCCCATGCAAGTGTGCAAGCAAGCTCATTATCACCAGCTTCATTCGCTGTTATTTGTGTGTCTTGCATAGCATCTACAGAATGTATACACGCATATATAATGCACGCACTGCAT
This sequence comes from Limonium bicolor, assembly GCA_023374045.1. NCBI lineage: Eukaryota > Viridiplantae > Streptophyta > Magnoliopsida > Caryophyllales > Plumbaginaceae > Limonium > Limonium bicolor. The sequence continues at coordinate 285,289,415 of CM041776.1, forward strand.
TTTTCAATATGGACAAAAAACATCATCATGAGGTGCAGATGGCACAAGTTGATAGTAGTACTATTTTACTGCAACTATAATGGCTACCGGTTACTACCATGCACGACTATTATGACTAGGGATAGTTCATGGAAAATTGGTACCATCAAACCTAAATGAAAACGGGTGAAATTAAAATTTTGGTTAATTGAGGTTGTTTATCGGTGCAGTTTTAATTTTCCGGTTCCGCTGTTAACTTAAAAAACCGTAAGTTTTCTAATTTATTAATTTTAATTTTTTTAATGAGTACAAAATTATACCATTAATTATAAATTTATTAAAAATAAGTTTACAATTATATACTTAACAGTTATTAAAACCAATAAAACTCCGACATTAATAGTTAACCGGTTAAATATCATACTCAAACCGATGTAACTTGGATATATTCGATTACCGTTAAACCATTAAATAGGTACCAAAAGGTCCAAAACTGCTTCTAAATGAACCTGACCAGTTACGAACAACTCTACTTATGACTGTCACCTGACCAGATGGCCGGATCTGCCAAGCTCGCTGCACACATGTTTAATAGTGCGGGTAATTAGACTCCGTCAGACTTGGGCCACAATTTCATGAGCAAGCGAGAAAGCCCAATATGCTACGTGCTTTCTTGCTTGAATGAAAAAAGTTGAATATTGTTGCAAGACAGCAATAATGTGTAGAAGACGTCAAGTTGTTTACATCATTTGGTCTGCATGCTTGAAAATGGGATTTAAGAAACCAGAACTAATCAAAGCTCAGACGTTTTCTAGCAAAAAGTTAATGGATTGTGGCAAACTAGAATGCGTTTTCATAGGATTATGACTCGCTATTATTGTATAACAGTAGAGATGTTTGACGTGATTACTTTTGCTTATTCCAAACAGCATATCGATGGCCGCTGGTTGCTAAGGTCCACTCTTTACCCACAGGACACCAAGAACCATCGCCTATTTTCATGCTCACTTTGTCACCGATAGTTGCCGCGTACAGATTATGCTGCGCCTCGAATATCTTGATTGGAGAGCGGCTGTGAATGTCCATCTGCTTACGGATTTTGACCTACAATTTTAAGTGTTTAATAGATGAACAGCCGTTTGCCACCTTAGATTCATAAGTTTTCTTCTAATCATCACCAATTTTAACCTTTTCTTTGAGAGTGATAGAAAGCAGAGATGAAAGAATATAGAGAGGGAGATACCAGTTTCACAATCTGGTCATGACTAGAGATGCCCCAGTCATAGAAATGGTCATAGAACACTGTCGGTATGCCTGGATGCGTGAGTATGTATGCATAACCCTGCATTCAAATGTAACATCCTAAAATCCATTTCTGAGCCGGCTTATAGTTGTTTACCATATTAAACTTGACCTTTAGAAATCTTAAATTGAATCTGACCCAGATATAAAGACGTTACATACCTCCATGACATGATCTGAAGGGAATGGCCAGTGCGCCTGCAGAGAGGAAACATGTATTAATCAATCAGATTGATAGCACGATTGACATTGAAAAAACAGCATAGTTGATTATCTATTTAGGTAATTGCGAAGACTGAGAGCTACTAACAACTGATCAAGCGTATGTAAAACCAAGCAGAGCAACAACAAAGATGGGGAGGCGCAACAAAACAGCAACTTATGTGTTCTTACACCTTAAATCGATGATAGAACAGAAATCCAGGTCTGAATTTATACCTGCGTTGAGCCAGTGTCATGATTCTCAATAAAAGTAACTGCCCTTGAAGGCCACCATCCCATTAGACCTGGAGGCTTCCCTTGAGGATCACGCAAGCGCCAATATTCACCTTTCACAGCTTCCTTATATGGGCATGTCATAGATAGATTAAACAGATCTTAGTTAGTATAACACCTAGCTAGATAGGTTAAATCCAAGAACATTAGAGATGGAGCTGTTAAATAATGTAAACAAGAAAAACCTTCTACAAAATTGAAAGTTTTTCATTATTTAAAAATTCTGTCTCTACATCTCTTTCCTCAAGATCAAAAAACACCAACCTGAAGAATTCCTTTTGTCGTGAAATCAAATGCAGTAGCAAGTTGTCCAGTGGCATCAATCCAATTGATGATTCGTTGTCTGTGACTGTCTGTATAAAATAGATAGGGCAAAGGATATCCACCATGAGATAGGACTATTTAACCTCTAAAGTGCTTTTTGATATAGAACCCAAAGAAGAAATTTCATAAAGAAATATACCAACAAACATACCAGAGGGCTGGACACACAATTAATAGAATAGGAAATGAAAAGGTTGGCTTAATTGGTTTAGAATGCCATACCCTGGTTATAAGCCAGCCCGGAACCATTATAGTCACATGAATCCCAGTATTCCCCACAGAAAATATTGGCTTTGCACTTTCAATATATTCCTTCACGTATTTTGCAGAATAGCTGAACAGAGTAGAAAAAAAAACAATCAGTTGCATGTCACATAAGAAAGCAAGTTGCAAAAATTATCTTGGAGTTAAAAGTAGCATTTACCCTTTAGCAAAATCAAAACGAAAATCTTGAAAACCAACACCACGAAGCCATCGCATCCATCCTATCAGATCCTTTCGAACAAATTGTTGAGTGTGATCAATATTTGGAAATCCATTGAAGTTGTCTCCAGTACTTCGACTTCCCTGCAGATAGGAGTTATTCTTTGATGGTTGGAAGCTTTCAGAGGGCACTTGTGTGAAAGAAAAATTAAAGGCAAAGCCAGGAAGTGAGAACAAGAACTTATATGAAGCCTAACAAAGCCAAAAATGGAAGATGATAGCACATATTCTTTGAAATATCAACCTCCCTGTGCTCATGCTGACATACAGAAACTACTTCAAAAGGATTTAAAGATCAAGAGGCATGATGATTAAAGACTAGCTAGATGAAAGATATGGTTGATTAATGTAAGGGTAGAAATATTAGAATCCTTCTTTTGGTCATAAACAAAACAAAAGTTTGATCTCTGTTTACTTTTAGAGGTGTCATAAAGCCACAAGGTCAATACGCCAAGCTTGCAGGTGAGTAATCACATTATAGGAGATATGTCGGTCAAACAAAAAAAGGAAACCTTGAGAAGCATTCATCTCAGTAGAATAGAAAACAAAGAGGGATCAGAGTTTGAATTTATGATTCACAATAAGGCCATTTTCAAAAGGGTGTGATTACTACAAAAGCGAAATATACACATCTCTATGAAGGCAAAACATATGACGCAAATACACGCAGGTCAAAGAAGCTGCACATTGACCATACAAATTCGTTTTACCTTTCAAGATAGCAATAAGAATTGAAAGCTGAATGAATTGAAAGCTCGAAGTAGAAAGATGCAATATCAAATAGTATGGAAGTAAACATCAAAAAAGGAATTGAATAAGAAAATATAAAAATAGCTAGTGAAACAGGTTTCTAGGTTGGAGATATATTGGTATAGTAATGAAAATCCTGGCCGCAGGAAATAGCATTAAACTAAAAGAAGACATGGTGATTGACTTAGGAGATCAACTTCTTAACAATCAGAGACAAGAGTAGGTGGTGGCTGGTACCAATCCACCAGTGCAAGATGTAACAGCATGCTCGTCCCATGGCAATGTAATTCCATCATAACGATTATACATCCCACCACGCCCTCGTGTTGTTCCCACGCGATGATTAATTACTATGTCTGCCATTGCTCTAACATTATGCTGTTTCATTTTGTAAAGTAAGCCTTTCAGGAGATGTGCCGAACCATATGCAGAATTTAGAGAATATAGATCCTGAGGAAGGTAACCTGAGGGCAATAATTCAGTAAAGAGCTATCTAACAATCAGAAAAATATAAAGTAACAAAAACCCCATAATGACCCTGTAACTTCTCACCTTGTGGTGCCAGGGATTGAGATGGTGGGGGCAGCCACACTGAAGTAAACCCAGAGCTTGCTATATCAGGAATTTTTCTTTCCAAATTTTTCCACCAATCATATTTATGTGACTCCCAATTAAAACCCTGCGAAGAGTTGGTCCTTTATCAGAATATATGCTTGTCACCTAATATACTTGTTAACGCCAAATAAGATATGAGAGAGCAAGATGGCTTCAACAATTTCATCATGTGGATTAGTTAGAAGAGTATTTCAGTTAAGTCATAATGAAGATCAACTCAAATACATTAAACAGAAAATTTCAAACGCTTTATGACCAAGAGTAGTAGTATCATAGAGTAAGAAATACCTGGAGAAGGATTTCTCTTCCCTTGCGTATAACAGCACCTGTAAATTGATTCACCCGTAATATTTAGATCATTTAAGCATTTAATAAATCATCAAAAGAGAGCATTAGTTACACCCACAATAGTATTCTAGAAAAGTAATCAACATCTATGAATGAAGCCTTACACTGGAAAACATAAAAGAGCGATATGTAAAGTTGGTACTTGCAGTAATCTGTTCCCCTTCTTTTCTGAGTTGCTCTTTTTTAGAGAGAAAAGGGGGGGGGGGGGGGGGGGGGGGGGGGGGGGGGGTGAGGTGAAAGGCTTGAGGGGAGAGCATACCTATATCAACGAGGGAGCCATCATCAGCATTCTGCCATATTAAGAAAACATTATTAGACAGAAGGTAATGCTGAGATATAAAATTGAAAATGTAAGAGTTATATTGCTTAGTGAGATAACGTACGTTGGTAATGTATCCCATGTTGAATGGGTTTTATATAATAGTGATACTAATCGAAGCTCCAACTGATGCTGAGACAAATATCCTGCGATAGCAACCATGCAATTTGAGTTCCAATTCATCTTTAGAGAACCATCTAAACATTTATGTAAGCAAGATTCAACCAAAAAAATAAACAGCACATATCAAGAACCTTATTCTGATCATAAACAAGGGAGGGAATTCAATGGCGGCAACTAGCCAACTATACCTGACTAAATGATCCACACACTACTTGAATTCATGACATGCTTCAACATGAAAAATTAGATTCTAGCTATACTACATCCATAACAGTGGGACATGATTTGCTTATATAGAAACTCATGTGCCAGAATGAACAGAGATTTGAGCGTACATAAACCAAAGACAGTATGCTAATATAGAAAATTTGTCTACTAAACATGAGCAAGATATAAACCATAAAAGTAAAATTCAGCGTAAGGTTGAAGAAGTAGGTCGACCTGATCAATGAAGGAAGCACAATGCCGCTTATCTTCAGTGTCACCATGTACATATATATATAGGTATATACATCGAAGTAGAGGACGGCTCAGCGATTCGATCAATCGCACTAAAAGGAGGAATCAAGTTCTCATTTGGGGGACGGTGTACCAAGACAAAATGACCGGAGTCTCTTACGTCATCAAAAACCCCAACAAAAACCACACATGACAAAATGACTGTCTCCACGAATTTGGAATTTCTCAAACAGCTGTAGAAAGTGACCCGAACGACGCGGAATAGTTGAATTAGCAGAAAATGATCCTAGGTTCGGTAATTTCGATCCTCTTCCCACGATCAGTACTATCCGATACGACAGACGCATTTCTCAAATTGTTGATGAAAACAAATCTTGCGGACATAAAACGATCCAGAAACTCAGTGGAGAATTGGGGAAATTCTGACTGCGGACGGTAGTGTAGAAAATGATTCGAGGGGTTGGGTGCGTTGTTCAATGAGCGCATTCTACTTTTTTTTAATTTTATTTTATATATTAATGTGACACTTGTCACTTGTCTGGTAGACTATTTAAATTAACTGGACCCACAAAAATATAGTTGGCACTATTCTATTTGTTAATTATAGTGAGATTAAACTTAAACTGCAATTGCTGCTTTTGGGACCAGCGAGCGATCGATCCCATGTCTTGGACAACATCGGTGAGAAGGGTTTCTTCTTATTTTTACCGAACTTCCAAAACAAGGCCTTGAGCGAGCAAGTGCATGGATAGCGTCATTTGATTGCTAGCTTCAAAATGAAAATTTTTGTCGAGACACTTTCCATTAGCCAAACAAGCACGCATCACACAAACACATGAGAAACACAAACTGATTAACATGCAAGTTAATAAGGTTAGCACCACTAGGCCACAAAATTCAACCAGCCTAACTCATATTTCTATTTTGGGTGGGGCAAGGTCTCATGCTACAAGACAGCCACCACCATAGTCTCACATAGACTAGGAATGAATTTTAACCATCCAACGACAAGCTCTCAACACCGACATACTAACCCCAACACAAGAAGAAGAAAGGAAGAAGGGAAAGAAGAGAAAGATCCCCCTCACCATTGAAGCTCTTCTTCAACCTTATTCACCACTAATTCCCCTCTTCTCTATCTTATTTATGCTCTAATTGAGGCTTGACCTCATTTGTACTCTAAGATGAGGGTTTGACCCCAAATTCCCAAATTTGGCATGTAATACCTGTAGAGGGTGATTTTTTGGTATGAAGGGGGTCTATCTAAATATGATCTGATCAAAAAGTCTAGATCCTAGATTGTGCCATTCTGTGGAGCGTGAAAACCGTTATTCATGGCGGCCCTCAAATACCTACTTTATCGTCCGTCTTTCCCAGAAAGCTTAAGGGGAATGCTAGTGAGCACTACACCCGCTCTCAATGGGCTCCATGCGAACTGATGCCTCTATAAGGCGGAATTGACTAGATTCGCCACCTAGTTTGACCTATGATGAACTAGGAAGGAAAAGATAAGGGTTTTAAGAACCGTTGGTTTACTCTGAAATTGTTGCCTATAGATAGGACTTATCTGGTCATGCTAGAGATTCTATTAGGTTCGTACTGGGTTACACCCCTTAGAAGTGGCAACGACCATGACTTCTGATTGGTGCTCGAGGAAACCTCGATCTCCAATTGTCAGGATTGCCTTCTTTCAAAACCTTATTAGAGAGATTCATTTTAGGGGCCACAAGGATAGGATTAGGAGGAGGACTGGGAGTGAAGAGTTTGAAATGGTGAGCTTTTCTGCCAAGCTAACGCCAGATGAAAGGATTGACAGGTTGAGAGTTGGTTGAATGTAGAATGGAAGATCGAGGAAAGGTTTAAGGGTTAAATGGATGAAGAAGAACTAAAGTCTAGAGGCTTGAAGGTTTAATGTGAGTCGAAAGAGATTTGAAGACTTTGAGAGGTATGAGTACCCCTTCAGAGTGGGAAAGAGGTTTTTTTATTAGAATGGGGTCTCACCATAGATGGGCTGCCTACATACTCAATTCCCTATCGAGATCAGACCTTACGTAGTTCACGGTTTTGGGGTTTTGGAAGTTTTGATGTTTGTGGAGTTTGAAGATATTTGAGGAGTTTGAGATCTAGAAGGGTTCAGAGTTTTGAGAAGTTTTGGGTTTGGGATGCTAGTATGTGAGACGCTCGGGTCCGTGAGACGTTTGAAACCTTGAGATGTCGAAGTCTGTGAGACGCTCGAGGTCTGTGAGATGCTCGGGTCTGTGAGATGCTCAGGTCTGTGAGACATTCAAATCATTGGAATGACAAAGTCTATGAGACGCTCGGGTATGTGAGACATTCATAGTGTGGAGGAAATTGGAATTTGGGAGATGATTTGAATCCATGAGATGATTAGAATTTGGGGGATTTGAGATTTGAGAAGTTTTGAAGTTTCAAGGAATTTGAAGTTGGGATTTGAGATTTATGAAGTTTGAAATTATTTGGGATTGAAATGAAATTTTGAATTGAATCGGAATGTGGTTTGGAATTGGGTTGATTTTGGTTTGGAATTGAATTGGAAATGAAATGAAATTGAATTGGAAGCGGACTGAAATTGAATTTAGAATTGAAATTGAATTGAATCGAATTTGAATTTGGAAGTGAAATTGAAATTGAGATTGAATTGGAATTGAAATCGGATTGGAAGTGAAGTTCAAATTGAATTGGAATTAATTTGGAATTGAATTTGAATGAATTTGAAATTGAATTGAATCTGAATAAATTTAGAATTGAATTGGAACTAAAATTGGAATTAAATTTGAATTGAATTGAATTGAATTTGAATTTGGAATTGAAAATTGAATTTGAATGAATTGGAATTGAATTTGAATTAGAATTGAATTTGAATGAATTTGTAATTGAATTGAATTTGAATAAATTGTAATTGAATTGAATTTGTAATTGAATTGAATTACAGTTGAGATAAATTTTTTTGAATTGAATTGAATCGGAATTTTGGATTGATGCATTTGAATTTGAATTTTTGGGCCGAATTGGATTGAGTATGGGTTGAGATCAAGTATGGACTGAGATTGAATTGGATTTGGACTGAATTGAGTTTGATTTGGGCTAGGTTGGGTATTCAGGTCGAAGTGGGTTTGGGCCGAAATGGGCTGGATCTTGTGGGTCTAGGCCGAGTCTTATGGGCTTTGAACCAAATCATAAATGGGTCTCGAAAATTGGGCTAATTGGGTTGTTATAGGGCTGATTTGGGCCTCATTTTTAGACTGAACTTGTGGGCTTGATTTTTGACAGATTTGATTTTTGGATTTTTTGTTGATTGTGCATTTTCTTCTAACATTAAGGGGTGGTTTGGAAAATTTTAGAGATTGTAGGTATCCTCACATAGGCATGTCCAGGACCTGTCATTCATGGAGGATACCTTGATCTAAAGCTTTTCTACAAGGGGGCGACCTATGGGCTAACTAGGGCTTCCTATGTCTTGGACCTCTATATTGGACTAGACCCAACAATTACCAAGCTAAACTATGGAGTGTTGAGCTCATAATACAAATAGTCATGAATTAGAAGTTGAAGATAACAACCAAGCAAACATAATATGAACGTAAATCACAAAATTTGGATATATACACCGCTTCCTAAAATATGGGTTGCTACTTAATTCAAAATCTGAGGGAAGTTTTTTTCGAAAGAGAACCGTGTCATTAATAACATAATGTTTGGATACAATATGGTATTTCAAAGGGCCAAATATTATCTTGATAACTGTGCCTATCGATGTTTGCTAAGAGATGAGCAGCAGTATTCTTGAAAGAGCTAAAATTCATTAGAATCCTATCAAGGATCAACTTTGTAAATGAGTCAGTGATGGCATGGAAACTTCCCCCTAGATAATCATATGCTGCTAACCCGTTTCTTTTTATTATTTCCTCTTCTGATTACTAAGGCTAACGAAAGGTTTGAAAAGGATACTCCTATGTTAAACAGCCAAACTCGGACTTCAATGGTGAGTCTTAAACACAAGTAAAATATCCAATTTCAAATCCTTTTGTGCTTTTTATTCCCTTTCAAAATAATCTTGATACTAGAGGTAAGTTGACAAGTATAAAATGCGACAGATTAAAAAGTCCCATTCTTGTTAGCTAATCCTGGGTCGTGAGGAAATTGCCACGCAGAAACAAAAATCATACACATCAAACTTATCATAGCCAAACACACAAAACGAAGAGCATGGAAAGTATGCATATCAACCAATTTGGATCGAGCACTCTCATCTCAAGACACAATCGCATGAATAATAAAAAAACATGAATAACTAAGTATACGCGTCAAAACCAATCACCAGCCATGCCACTAGATTGATAGAATCAAGGTCATCCAAGTTAGAAATAAACACCAGGAAGTGGGCAACAAAACCTCGTTGTTCCAACGTGAAGATAAAGGAGATGGCGTAAAGATTCGGGTGAAAGTATGGCGTCGACGGTGGTGATTTGAGTGAAGGTTAACTTCAGGTATGGGAGTTTAATGTCGATTCTCACGGTGGCTCGAAGAATCAGAGGAAAAGGTATTTGTTTCTAGGTTTTGTATCAGCATTTTTGGGATCCAGAGAATTCGAAAAATGAGAAGCTTCTCAACTGGAGAATGAAACGGGTCCTTCTGAATACTTTGTCGGATGACTGTTTTTTCCTCCTTACTATAGGGTTTTTATATGTCCCTTTAAAATAGAATGCTAGTTTTTTTTATTGTAGGAAGACAGCTGGATTGGGCTGCAGGAATGGGGCTCTAGATTGGGCCTCGTTTGGACTAATGAAAACGGATTAAGGGCGGAAAAATAAAACTCGCCATAGTGCTTTGGCACTCAAACTTGTGTTGCATGGCCTCTTCAGCAGTATACCAACCAACTAAGATACAACAAAATTCAATGTTAGGATGTGAGAAAAAATGGAACTATTCTAGTTTGAACTGAATAGAACAAATAAAAAACACTCATACTCTATTATTTACAAGATTTGAACCCAGGCTCATTGGATTCTAGTATATATACATTGACCAGCTATGCTAATGACAAAACTCAATTTATGAATGCAATGTAATAATACTAAAATTTTAATCTGAATTGAATGACATATTTTTAAAAACGCTAATGTTCTAAATGGAACTATATAGTAACATGAAATGGTTTTAACTAACTAAAGAATTGTTTTTTCTCGAGTATAATGTAAATAATAATAATAAAAAACATAATAAAATATGAAATAAAATAGACGAAATAACCTAACAATAAGTACATGCAATAATGAAATGGTACTAGAATGATAGAGGTAAAACTACAAGTGAGTGCCCCAAGAATGGAAATTGAATTAGATATGTACAAATAGCAGTGAATAAGTTGAAAAAGGAAGTAACAAAATAAAATGAGATGAAAGAGAGTTTAATCGAATTTGCGACAAAATGAAATATGCTAGTATGTGATATAATAGTGAAAAGGTATATAAAATGATAAAATGATTCTAAAAATAATAATGATAAAGACAAAATAAAAACAAGTACTAATAAAGAAAATACAAGTAAAAGTATCAATTAAATGAAATGAGATAAAATAAACAAGTAACGAAATAACACGAACCAAAATAAAATGAATAGGCAGGTAAATAAGGCGAATAAAACATGATTGACTAACATGAAATACATCAAAAATAAAATGGCAAAAATAAGTAAATAACAAAAAGGGACGGGTTTGAAAACGGACGCTTTGAAAATTAAATTTAAAAAATGTTCATAAAATGATGAACAAGTTTTGAAAATAAAGGCGACGACCCTCTTATTTTATTTATTTGTCTTAATTTTTCTTTATGGGGTGAGAATTTTCGGTGTCTACAATACCTATATCACTTAATTTAGTTGTTTTCTCTCTTAAATTTACTGAATGTTCTAAGATTGGATCTTTATGCATTTTTGGTGAATCCTAATGACAATTGGTTTGGTTAGGGATTGTGACCAAAAGAGAGTGAAACCTTAGTATTTGACTCCTTTAATTAGCGGTGAATTCTAATGCTATGTTTAGAACTTGTGCTTAATGCTACTTAGTGTGGTTAACCCTAACCGGCCGTGAAGGTTATAATTAACTAAGTAAGTTTTGACTCATCTTGGGTTTAGAGGGTCATTATCTTAGTTCTATTAGACAACTAGAGTGAATTAGGATTAAAGCCATGTTTGGCTGCATTTGGGTGATTCCTTCACTCCTGGAGTACACCTATCCGAGATTAGTTAGATTAGTTCTACCGTTTTTCTTTATTTGTCTAATTATCCAAACCAAAACTATAAAAACCCAAAACAATTTATATTTATGCACCTTTGTTTATAGTTATACAAATTGACTAAGCTTATAATTAATTAGATAGTTACGAAGTCCCTGTGGATACGACCTTGTTGAGCTACAACGACTGGGTTCACTGCCCATAGTAAGCAGGATAGTTTCATTACTATTTTGCCCAACAAGTTTTTACCGGCATTACCAGGGACTTTGGTCCAACTATCAGGTTTATTTTCTGTTTAGTTTTGGTGCATTTTTTCATTTCTTTATTTGCCCCTTTTTGTGTATAATTTTTTGTTTCTTTTCTTTTTAGGAACTTAATACTGATGGACGGTCATTATGATCAAGCAAAAGGGTGGTATGGCCAATCCTATGATATAGTGTACGATGGTATAACCTACGATCGAGATGTTGACTGTCAAGGGTGTGGGCATCACCATTTGTGGCCTCCTTATGAGGACCTTATCTCTGGATTAGAGGCTTCCATTGGGGACCAATTCTTTGCTGCCAATCCAAACCCCACCGAACAAGACATCAACCAATGGATCATGTGCCAAAAGAATGGAGGAGACCACGAGAGTGCTCATTGTTCAAAGAGCACGACAAGGGTAGATTCACCCACTCTGAAGGAACTTATTGCTAGAATGAACACCATCGACATGGACCAGCTCATTATACCTCGAAAGGAGCAACAACCTGAGAGTGAAATGGTTCACGAAGTGGAGCAGAAAACTGAACAAGACGGCCTCGACATGAACCAACTGAAGCTCTATACTGAATTGGTAGATATAAACTTGATGATGGAAGGTATGCTAAACCTTACATCGCAGCAACCAGAGAGCAAAATGGTTCATAAAGGGATCACCTTGGTGATGACTTGAGTTGTTCTCTATCTCTTTTCCCATTTGAATCTAAGCAAATGCCATTCAACCATCTGCTTGAGCATGAAGACAAGCCACCATAGGAAAGTTTCCACTTTGCCTTCATGAAGTTTCCTCCCTTTGAAGTCAACTACCGTTATTTTCCCTCCTTCTCCGTCATCTACCAAGAATATGAGGGTGCTTACATCCTAAACCCTAAGAAGGAGGAGACACCGCCTCCCTCCGAGTCATCAGATGAGAGTGCTTCCATTGACTTCAAGGAGCTATCTCTCTTTGAAGTTGATGTCCATCAAGGCTCTTCTTATGAGCCTCACCCCAAAGACGAGGATTACTACATCCTCGAGACTGAGGAGGAGGAGTCATCTAACTTTGTTCTTCATCTGGAGGATCAAGGCCTCCCCACCCGTGCACCACAAAGTAGGGTGGAAACTCAAAGTTCACCCTCTAAGTGTGAAGGCCACTTTCCCCTTTGATCCCGGACCAGAGATAGAAGACAAAGTCCGCCCCGAAGTTCTCTCGGCACCGCTCATTGAAGATAAGGATGTATTTATCCTTAAATTTGAAGAGGAGGCTCCAATCCTCGCACCAAGGATCAACAACCTCAACACTTCCACCTGAAGAAAGATCGGTGGAGTATGCACTTCTACATTCTAAGTGTTGAGGTAACATTTCCTTTTGATACGGGTCATTTTTCAATGATTCATGATGCCCGTCCTACCCACCCCTTGAAGCCGAGTTCAAGGTTCATATTCGATCCCGAATACTTCAAGGTGGTATAATCTAGCTAAAGACCTTAAAGATGGGAAGCTTCCCGGGAGACAACCTAGATGAATTTTCTTTCATTTTCCTTTATTTTAATTTCAAGTTCTCCTTTGATCTTGATTTGCTACCCTTAACTCTGTTTGTAGTTTGGTTGCTTTAAGTGTTTCTTGCAAGTGCAACTTAAATTCCATACCGCAGCCAAGCTACGCTAATTGAGGCTAATCTTAGGGGAGTACTACTTTCTTTTATTTTGATACTTTCTTTTACACATTTATTGCTTAAACAAGAGGAATAACATAGCTAGGAATAAAGTAGACGAAGAGAGGAACGAGTGGGCGTAAATGAATCCAAAAATGAAGCTAGAACGAAGGAGTTTGAGCCGGGCATATGAGCAACGCAGAGAATAAAAAGAAGGGAAAGAAAAGGAAGACCCCCCTCACCATTGAAGCTCTTCTCCTACCTTATTCATGGCTAATTCCACTCTTGTCTATCTTATTTATGCTCTAATGGAGGCTTGACCTCATTTGTACTCTTGGATGAGGGTTTGACCCCAAATTCCCAAATTTGACATGTAATACCTATTTCACTTAATTTAGTTGTTTTCTCTTGAATTTATTGAATGTTCTAAGATTGGCCATCTATATGCATTTGTGGTGATTCCTAATGACTTTTGGTTTGAAGTTAGAGATTGTGACCAGAAGAGAGAGAGAAACCCTAGTATTTGCCACCTTCAATTAGTGGTAAAATCTATTGCTATGTTTATAAATTGTGCTTAATGCTACTTAGTAAGGTTAACCCTAACTGGTCATGAAGGTTAAAATTAACTAAGTAAGATTTGGCCCATCTTGGGTTTAGAGGGTCATTGTCTTAGTTTTATTATACAACTAAAGTGAATTAGGACTAAGGCCATGTTTGGGTGCATTTGGGTGATTCCCTCACTCCTAGAGTACATGCAAACATGAATTTTGATATACTAAAAAAACTAATAAAAAAAGTAAATCAAAAAATCTGTCGGGTTGCAAAAATCCCGGTCGCAGTAGCATAGAAAACAAAAGCAACCGGGTATCAATCCATGGGACTTGAAGAAAATAAGCATGTTACAAAAGCAACCGGGTATCAACCAGCTACGAATACACCCTTCCCTAGAGTAAATCTTTCTAGTCTACCATGTTACAAAAAGAGTAGAGAGAGATAGAGAAGAAATCATCTGGTGTAGAAGACTCCTCCATCGCACCGCTATCCAAATCTATAATTTATTGGCTGGAGGTTGAAGATGATGGTGGAGAAGAAGAACTCTCACGAAAGCTTGCGTTCTTCTCTGCATGAGAAAAAGAAATAAAAAATAAACCTAAAACTAAAATTAAAAACAGAAGTGAGCTGATGTTGTGTGAATGGATAGTTGGATGGATATTTTCTCTGCCAGAGCCTCCCTTATTTATAAGATAAATTCAGGGCTCTTCACTTGTTCGCTGATGTCATCTTTTAATCTTCTTCAGTTTCACGAAGTTAATGAAGACCTTCCAGTTCATCTAACTTACTCCCTTGAATTATCTTTCTTCGTCAATAACTCTTGGAAGACTCTGGAGTAACCTGCAAATAAATAGGATTTACTATCAGCAGGTTAATTATTTATCTCATTCATAAAACTCCGAATTCCCCATATATTCATCCTAAATCATATAAACATCAAAACAAATTTGTTCCATACAATTTCTTTTAGATACAGGAATGAACTTCATTTATGTACAAAATCAAGAGAAAACGGTAATCAACAAAAGGGATTTCGACATTAAAAGTATATAAAATAGCAGCTTATCAAACTTCCTCACACTTAACCTTTGATTTTCCTCAAGCAAATAAAGAATACAACTATCTCAAATGCCATAGTATCAAACCTTAGGATCAATAGTGAAAAAGAAAAATTTTATAAAATCTTGGAGAAGCTAGATTGTAGAAAATGAACATAGATTATCTAAGGACCTTTCACCTATTTCTTTCTATGAACCTTTGGATGACAAGGGGTGTGAAGTAATTCTTATTCCGCAATACCTTTCAACGCACTCATGATCAGAATAGGAAATTTCCAATAACATTCAACATTAAGAGTTTCCCTTCCCTTGCATAATTAATTTCTCATTTCGCACAATTGTTTCATCTCCCAGACTTTTATCTTTATCCATGTTACGGTGTTGGGCATTCTATCTCCGATCGCGAGACCGTAGGTAGATGGGTGATGAAGCACCCCAAGGACTTAATAACCAGAAAAAAGTAGCCTGTTTCGGTTCGAAAAATTTATGATCGGAGGAGTACGTTGCCTTATCCTTTTCATCCAAACTTTCACATCATTCCTAAGGTCACCGAGCTGAACTAATTCAATCTCCATAATCAGCTAATCCATCAAATTTTAGTGAAAATAACATTAATTTCAAGAAAATTGTACATACGAACAACTTTGAGTAAAAAGATTTTTGGGGTTGTCAACAGGCTCGATTTCAAAACTTCCACAAAATTATCACCCAAAACTTCAACATTTATTGACACTAAAAGAAGCTTATCCAACATAGCAAGAGAACAATAAAACACTAGTGTGGCATTAAGTACAACTGGCATAATTTCAGCGAAAGGTCTCCACTTCCTCACACTTATTAGGAGCAATGTCCTCATTTTTCACAAAATAAAATCAAGCAAAAGATCTTTCAAAATATGCCAGGCTTATGAAGGATACATTCAGGATATCACATACTGATAAAAGAAATAAACATTATAAGCATGATCGGATGTACACAAGCAATAATGATTGAGAAACTAAAACTGATCCCCTGATATCTTTAGATTGAGGAAGGTTCCCTTCCTCACACTTAAGCTCGAACAGTAGGGTAGAAACATTCCTTACACTTGCGTCTAAGCAAGTGTCCAGCCTTGGAGAGATTGGGAGATAAAAAGATTGCACCTGCACACACTTTATAAAATACAAATAATGCTAAAAGCATTACATTAGTAGCACGACACCATTACCACTTCTGACTACAATAAAATGAAAACAATTCTATAAACAAAATTAAACTGAAAAAAAAACAAAAGCATAAACTTTACCACTGGGTTGCCTCCCAGTCAGCTGCCCGTCTTTAGTCTTTGGCTAGACTCTCGCTTCGTTATCCCGGGTCAAAAATAAAAGTTGACAATGACATAAATGGGAATAAGAAGTGGACAACAACAATTGTTAAACCACCTGGATCAAAACAAAACATTACCTCAATAAATAAAATAGCAAAATAAATACTCCACAAAACTTGGTGTTTAAGGAGATATTGATGGAAACGGGTCTCGAGCAAGAGACTAGGTGTTGATGGCTTTCCTTCCTCAAATTTGAGGATATGAAAATCCTCATCTATCGGGAAAGGCTCAAAGAAACCATGATAATGGTGGAGTAGTGGTGGCTCATCCCTTTCAAAATCTAGAATCTCGATATCCTCTTCGTCTGGGACCAAGGGTGGAAAGGGAGGGTGACTTGTGATTTCAACAGGTTGCTCCACTACACCGTTCAAGATTGAATCCTGTCGTCAAAGAATGATTTTGTGTAGGTAGTCTGGTTGATCCTCTAACCACGACTGATATTGTACTTCGAGACGGTCATCGAACTCGTGAGATCCCCACAATTTGAGCAATATATATCCTGTGAATAGGATGATTCTTGTTCGAATTGCTCCTCAATCTGCCTCATCTCTTCAATTTCGGGGCAATTTTCGTACTCATGTTTACCCCAACACTGCGAGCAGCACAAATCAAAGGAAAACAGATTGAAAGAACCAGAAGATACCTGCTCCATCCTTCTGTTGGCTAACTGTCTGTAAAGTTCAGACGTCTAATCGTGGGATATTTTTAGTTCAACTAACAACCTGTATAACTCACTTGCCTCGTTGCTTCATTGATTCTGATGCTTGAATTGTTAGAAATAACTAAGAACAAAATAAAGTAATTAAAAAAAATTTAAAAAAACAATTTATACTAAGAATATAATAGAATTGAAAAGAATAAAAAAAGACAACATAAAATAAGAATAGAATAGAATAAAATAAAATAAAAATAAAACAAAAAAATTAAAACTAAAATTAATTAAACAAAAACAAAACAAGATAAATTATCAAAGAAAATAATAACAAAATAAACTAAGCATGATATATAATTAAATTAAAGAAAACAACTAAAACAAAACAAGATAAAATAAATTAAATTAAATAAAAAACTAAGAAACATAATTAAAATTATAACTAAATTAAAAACAAGAAAGAAATCAATTAACAAAAAATAGTGAAATTGATAAAAACAAAATAAACTAAAAATAAAATAAGATAAAATAAAAACAATTGACTACCAAATAAATTGAAAATAAAATAAAATAAAACAAAACAAAATAAATAGGAAACAAAGCAATGAACAACTAAGGCTAAGGACTAGACAAAGTCAAGTCCCGACAACGGCGCCATTTTGCAAACATGAATTTTGATATATTAAAAAAAACTAAGAAATAAACCTAGAAAATAGTAAATCAAAAAGTCTATCGGGTTGCAAAAATCCCGGTCACAGTAGTATAGAAACAAAAGCGACTGGATATCAATTTGCGAGACTTGAAGGAAATTTAGCCTAATCCTAAAACCGGAAATCAAGGGAGTGTTTGTTTTGTTTTGGAAATTTAATAAACAAAGTAAAATAAAAAGACAAAAATTAAATTAAAGCTGGAAAGGTGATATGGATGGGTGGAACACTGGGTTCAGCTTAATCTTCACAATTCAAATTATGCAAACTTCTATAATTAAACAAGAGATGTGGATTGGTTGAATTCTTTGATATCTCTCTACTTTTAAATCCTAATATCAAGAAAGCACATCTAGCAGAACACGCAAGAACTAATCAAGATTCTAGCGAAACACGCATAGATGGATTAAACGTAAACAATTATTCAAACTTGAAGGAAAATCTAATTAATCCAATTCGATTCTCCATAAGAATTAAAGCACCTGAAGGTTAACGCAATCAATCCGATATAGTTTCCACTGACAACAGATTAATAGAAGCATCTTGTTAATCACCGATCTGATCATAACAAGTTTCGAAAGCTAATTAACAAATCCATAAAATTTATTAAAAAGCACAACTTAAACTTTAATCTGAACAATCCATAAATAAAATCTCTTATCAAATCAATAGAAGTAATTACAGATTCAACAAGCTACGAATACATCCTTCCCCAGAGTAAATCCTTCTAGCCTAGCATGTTACTAAAATAGTAGAGAGAGAGATAGAGAAGAAATCATCTAGTGTAGAAGACTCCTCCGTTCATCAATGTACCATTAAAACAATTGACTAATTAAGGTAAGATAAACTTAACTTAATTTAACTAACAAAAACTGATATCCTAACAAATAGGGTAGGAGTATAAAGGACTTTGAAGAGTAGAATATAACAATCATGATTAAGCACCATTGAAATGCATGCCAAAACATAATGGGTAAATGAGTACTTAAACTAAAGTGGCAAGTAGAGCTGATCATAATGTGTCCGGCCCGGCAGCCTGGTCCGACCCGGCCCGTAAAAAAGCCCGACGGGCCCGAGCCTGATTGGGCTTCCGGGCGGGCCTGGACATAAAATCAGGCCCGAATAAAAAACAGGGCCGGGCCACGGCACATTTTTGAGCCCGTGGGCAAGCCCGACCCGACCCAATTTTATATTATTTATTATTATTTTTAAAAATGTAATATACACATATTTAATTTTATTTAACTTTTATATAATATATACAAAAATTATATATAATATATAAATTTTAATTAAGTTATATATATAATATATGAATCTATATTAAAATATATTAATTTAATTTTTCTATTAATTTATATAAAAAAAAATTAAAAACCGGGCCGGGCTGCGGCAAAACCAGGAAAAAATCGGGCCTAGCCCCGGCCCAGCCCGAGCATGTAAAAAACCGGGCTTGTTTTTTAAAATAGGCCCGATGGGCCTAAAATTTTCCTTCAGCCCAACCCGAACCCGGCCCGCCCGCCCGAATGATCACCTCTTGACAAGTACAAACCAAACTAGAGAATAGCAATATGAAGAGGAAGCTACCTAGGCTACCGGCTAGCTCCCTAGCCTCAAAACGGTCATGTAGGATAAATTTTACATAAATACATATTTTCGTTTGTCTTGGTATTTTTGTAGCATATTTGATGGCGTATATATAGCATAAAAAGATGGTCCTTGTATGTGTTCCGCCTGGCATAATGTGGGTTCTGTGTGGGTTTTGCACTCTCCTTCAATAACATATTGTCACACGTAAAATAACAAAATAAAAATAACTACAAATATGTCAAGGCGAGCATGCGCGAACAAGGATTATATTCTCTAGTAACAGATATTCTTCCTTTAGGGGTGAGAAAGTGGATGTTGGATAACATTATTTTGTGTGAGGTAACACGGGCATACCTACTCATACTTTCATCAGCTGGAGAGCATTCCATTGAAAGTTACTCACAAAGAACCTCATGAGGAAATAGGAAATGAACATTGATGAGAAATGTTGTTTGTGCTTTGATAAGTATTGGTCATTTTTCTAGTGCGCCTTTTGTACTAAGTTGTGAAATTAGTGTGGGAAAGGTTCGGAACTCGCTAGCATATCTATGGTTGGCAAAATCTTCTTGGGAGAATCATTAAGAATAAATGACAGACTTTCAAACTAAGAAGAAGAATTAAATTAAAATTTTGTTATATAGTATATCGTATATGGATTAAGACATTGGCGGAGGTTTTGAGATAGTAATGGAGATATTGATGCTATGATGCAAATGAGTGAATAAATAAATATAAGTGTCTAATTAAGAATAAAAACTGATTTTTTTTATGTTTTGAGCCACATATGGGTTGGTGGAAACCAAAAGACTGTAGAATTTGTGACAGAAATGTGTACCCTTTTCTCCGACATAGCAAGAGATGCTGATAATGCATGTAATGTAAACTAATGAAGATTTTGGGTGCAACCAATAAGCTATAATACGTATGCACTTACTTGATGAGTTGGATTTACTCTAACTTTTGTTAACATATGGAACATGTTTATTTATGAAGAAAAAAAAAATATTTCGGCATTAATAATCATATCATGCACATCAACATATTAAACTTCAGAGCATTATGGCTCCTTTCTCAATGAGCTTAGACCAATAATCTACGGAGGTTATTACTTTTCATCACTGCACTCCCCCCTCATAACACTCGTTAGTATTTTATGATAATCTACATCTGAAAATTTAAGTGAAAACTAACATACCTTTTTTCCAATCTTCAATACCTGTCTTTATTGGGAGAAAATATTTCTCAGTAATAATCAATAGCAATACTAAACCTATTCTATAATGTTTGTTACTAGTTAGACCTGTTCTTTTGCTGATTTTTGATTATTTCTATTAGTGGCTTAGATATAGGATCTTTCCTATTATATCTCCTCTAGTTACTACTATGTGTATATATATAGTTAGTCGTACACTAATTTTATTGATTCATAATATAATCAAATCCTTTCATCTAGGTATAAAGAGCCTAAGCATCCTGTCACTTTTTTCCTCAGCCATTGTTCCATACTCCCACTCCAATCACCAATGGCACCCTTGTAGAACCAGCTTCCCAACCCTTATGAACCTTTCAAACCTCTCTCCTGCGTTCAACTAACGAGCGTTGTCAAGATGTTCCCTACTAACTATTTGAATTGGAAAATCCAAATATAAGCAATCCTTGAAGGCTACAATTTCTCTTCAAGTACCTTGATTGATAACCTACCCAATCCATGCAGAAACCATATCTACATCCAACCAAACCTAGAAGCGGCAAGATCATCTCATTTACGGCACCGTTATAACCACCCTCTTCAACATGGTCACATCCATGGTTTCTCAAATCCGTACGTCCCACGACTTATGCGTACATACGCCCAAGCCTCATGTGGCCACATCAAGCAGCTTATAAACTGTCTCTGGCCTGCTGAAAAAGGTAAATGAGCAAGCTGGACATTATTAGTTGATGGAGAGTGAGAGGTGGGCCAGAGGTATACTCCATTCACGCATGGACCCTTAAGAATTGTGCGGCTCGTTTGAATTTCCTTCACAAAAAAGGAATCACGCAAGAAAATAACGGCAGGTTGTAGGTGTATTGTAAGCTAGGAAACATAAATAGTATTTTGTTTCATTGAAGGAACACACAACACGTTAAAGAAGGATATATCGTTAAGTTTAATAGTTTAGAAGTGTAAAAAAATTAAACCGTAGCCTTAACCAATGAAGAGAGAATCCAGGCCGCTGTAGGGATGGTGAAGAGCGAGGTTGTAAAGGTCTTTGGTGACTGATGAGTCGCCCTGCTATCAACAAGGAAACGCTGGTCAAATGCTCCAACATCGATGGAGTGAACTTGAGGGGTGGAAAAGGACGCACGGCTTTGTGGCGGCGTATGGAAAGTAGGATGTTAATGTGAGAATGAATGACATTGTGCAAGAACATGGCCTTTGATGTCGGATGGCGGAGGTTACATCATATTGTTGTTGGGGAGGGGTGGAGTTGGATGGCTGGTAGTTATCGAGGGCGATTGTTGGTTGTGGCTAAGATGTGTTTGGGAAGACAAGGGGACTACTGATCCAGCTGGTGATTTTGGACTCATGGTAAATGTGAGCGCCTAGTGTTGAGCTTTTCTAGTAGCTCATCAAACGAGATGGGAGTATCACGGGCATTAACACCATTTGATTATAGATTTGTAATCAGCGTCAAGACCACACAAGGTTGGGAGGTCAGTTGTGACCTTGATGGAGTGCATGTAGTCGGTGACGGTTTGGTTGCCTCTTTTCAGCAGACTGGAGGCAGTTTTTAAGCTGCTTGATGTGGCCACACAAGGTTTTGGCGTATGTACGTTGAACGGTTGGAGAGTCCATAAGCCGTGGTATGTGCAAGTTTGGGAAACCAGGGATGCGATCGTGTCGGAGAGAGTGGTTAGAATGACTCCGTAAATGAGACGATCTTGTTGCTTCCAGGTTTGTTAGGCCAGGTTGGATGTAGCGGCAAGCGAATTTCTAGTAGAAATGGTTTCTGCAGGGGTTGGGTAGATGTCATCAAGGTACTTGAAGAGATCATACCTTCAAGAATTGTTTGAATTTGGATTTTCTAATTCAAGTAGTTGGTAGGCTACAACTTGACAGTGTTCGCTACACGGGAGAGAGAGAGAGAGAGAGATCTGGAAGGGTGAGGAAGCCATATCTAATAGGGTGTCGTTGGTGATAGGGGTGGTAGAAAGGAACAATGTCCGAGGGAAAAAAAAGGTGGCGTATAGATACACATATATAGTAATAACTAATTAGATGGAAGGATTTGATTGCATTCTGAATCAATGAAATTAGTGTACAGACTAAAGCTATATATATACACATAGTAGTAACTAATTAGAGAAGATATGAGTGAAGAGATCCTATATCTAAACCACTCATTTAAATGTTATTTGTTTCCACACATGATCAACTTGCCGATATATTATAGGTGTGGTAAAAATGACTCGAAACATGATATGACATTAACATGTATAGGTATTTAATTTAATATATGAAACTAAATTTGTGTCATGTATCATATCATATATACACGATTTATTAACGTGTCCCGTATCTAATTTTATACATATGGTGTATACACGAAATATCTGTAAGTAAATCAAATTAATAAAATCATATATATATATATATATATCGGTTATTTAAAAACCACTTCATCCATTTCAAACTCTATAAGTTTAATTGGTAACTTTAACATGTAATCGTTATGATACAACAATAATCGAAATATTGGGTTCTCTTTGTTACACGGGTAGAAAAAGAAATTGGTAATGACTTAGTAATCTATCATCCATTTGTAAGATCTTTATTAAATGTGTACGTGAATTTTTCAAATATTAAATCTATATTAAGTGCATTTATATTATGGTATATAAATTAATTTCGTGTTACTTATTTATTTCATTATTTCGTGTACACATGTAATTCAATTACACGTGAATTTTGTATATTCGCTTCATTTACAGATTTTTTGAATTTCGTTTTCATATATATAGAATTTCATATACGAAAATACTTTTTGTGTCGTATACCGTGTATCTTCATATAAATTTTGTGTTGTGTATCATTTCCATCATTTACACAATACGAATATATAATTTTCCAGGGATATATATTAACCAAGCCACTCCTACATCCTCGTTTTGAGTTATTGTTGTCCAAGTTGCATCTCTGCACCAAAATATCAGGATATCAATAATAATTAAAGGGGAAATTTCACGACATACCCCGAGATTTGAACGAATTATATGAAATACCCCTGATGTTTTATTTCTATTATCAAATACCCCAAAGGTTTCATTTTTATTATAAAAGACCTCTAAGGTTTCAATTTTATCACAAGATATCCCTTCGTTCAAATTCTGATATATTATATATATTATTAATATCTTAATTTACCCTCACACCATATGTCTTACAATAATTCAGGGGTTTATGGTTAATTTTTTAAAATATAAAAAAGTGCGGGAGTGCGAGGGGCGACGCACTAAGTCGGGACTTGTGTCCGGCATGGCCAAGATGGTCCCGGTGGTGGTGAGTGCACAGCGTGACCCACGCTGGTGCGTCCCTACTGAAGGTGCCTTGGCACTGGGGTTGCTCCACTAGGGAAGGTGTTCATTCAGTGGAGTGCCCCGCACATCCATGCCTTTGGGCAAAGGGGTGTGAGGATGAGGGAACTTACCGTGGGGCGGTTCAAGACCACCCTTAGTCATGCTTGTGGCACAAGGGTTGGTTCGGTTAGGCTGGTCGGGCCTTGGCCCGACGCCGATCATGAGTGTTGCTTGTTTGGTTGCCTAAATATTGTCCCTTGATGATTGTTGCGTGTGCTTGCTTGTCACATGTGTGTTGTGCATACCGCTGGACTTGGCTTCCAAGCGAAAATTTTAATTTTGGAAAAATACTCATGACAAATACATAAAAATAGTTAAAGGTCATATAAAATTTGAATTAAATATTAAAAAATGAATATAGTTAAATAAACAAAAATAATTAATTCATAAAATTTTAAAAATAAATAGAAATAGCTAAACAATAAAAAATTAATTTATTTAAAAAACATAAATTATCAAATATTTTAAAGAACTATTGTAGTGAAGACTTAGTATCGTAAAAGAGTTACAAAGACATTAAAAGCACAAGAAAATTGATTATATTTTATGTTTCTTTACTTTATTTTACTAATTTTAAATAATGAGTTTTTCCATGTACCATATGATATTGTTATTTTTTATCTTTTTCATATCATTACTATATTTTTCTATGATTTAAGTCATTGCTATGTAACACTTTAACAATTTATGTTATTTTTCAAAATAATTTATTGATTTATTATTTAGTTATTTCTATTTATTTAACTATTTTTATTTCTTTTTGAATATTTAATAATATTTATTTTTCAAAATCGAACTCAAATTTTATATGATCTTTAATCTTTTTTTTATATTTTTTCTATATTTTAATTTTTTTCAAAACTTGACAATAAACCCCTAAGATTATGGTGTGTATGGTGTGAAAGTAAAATAGGGATATTCACAATATAATATATCAGAATTTGAATAGAGGAGTATCTCGTAATGAAATTAAAATCTCAGGGGTATCTCATAATAAAAATGAAATCTCATAATATCTCATAATGAAAATAAAACAGATATATTTCATAAAATTTACTAAACCTTAGGGATATATCATGAAATGTCCGCTAATTAATTAGCAATACTAAACATGGGCCTAGTGTTAATTACTGGATAGACTATTATTTTGCTAATTATTAATTATTTATGTTGCGACTTAGATCTTATACTTATATCTCTTCTAATTAGTTACTACTATGTGTGTATATATATATAGAGCACGTATAGATTAGAAAAAATACAATCAAATTCCATCTACCTTGACAATTTTTACCGCGGGCATAGATACCGTATTTTTTTTATTGGTTATGTGTGCCATAGATTTTAAAAAAACGACCAGTGGCAGTCAGCTAAGCAATTAACTGGTCCTCATTTTGGAACAATAGAGAAAACTAGTCAGGCCAAGTTAATTTTGAGCGGTTATTTTTTATTGCTGGTCCGTTTCTCGACAGATATATGTATCTACTGTCTTTATGGCTATGCAACCAAGGCAAGTAACAGTAGATACAAATTACAAAAATTACCCTTGGCGCCATCCAGAAAGGAAAACCCATCATAACTAGCATCCTAACCTCCCATTACCTTCAAGATAAAACATCCCAATGAACTATTGTAATTAATTATCGTTATATACCCTTGCTTTTCTAGACCCTAAGTAACTACCGTAATATACCCTTGCTTTTCTAGATCCATAATTAACTACCGTGATATATACCCTTGCTCTTCTAGATCCCTAATTAACTATGGTAATATACCCTTGCTCTTCTAGATCCCTAATTAACTATGGTAATATACCCTTGCTTCTCTAGATTCTGAAGCAGACGCAGCGCTGCAGAATCTTGTGAGCTTTTCTTGTCTGTATTCTGAGTCCCTAGTATCTCCAAGACACCCTTGTTGGGTATATGCAAGGAAATAGTTGACTCAAAACTGTTGCGGCCTCCCTTCACTTTTGAACTTCCAGCAGACTGAATCTTAGAACTGTGATCATAATTAAATACACAAACAGATAACAATGTTATTTTCTTTAGTATCCAGGAGTGAATACCGAAACAAGTATTCAGAATAGAAAACCCAAGTTACAGTTAGTACGGTTTAGAAGATAAGCAGAAAGACAGACCTAATCTTGATCTCTGTTGATTGGAAGCTAGGCCTTGGCCACTGTAGTCTCCCACAAAGTTCATAAAGGGATTTTCTTGGTCCACCTTTCTGCATATTAACTGCTACTATAACTGCAGGCGACCATTTTACCAAAACTCACCAAGGTGCCACAAGGGTAGCCAATGCAAAAAAATCATCTCAGATAAATACGGAGGACTATATATATACACACCTGGGGCCTCAGTTGATAGACAATCACTAATTGGCACTCCGCTACTTGTCAGGTTCAATATGGTTTTATATCGCTTATTGGACGGTGATTGCTCTGCACAATCTTCACCAGATCGTTTGTAATCAGCCAACAGCTATTAACTTGACAATGAGAAAAAAATTGTTATTACCTGAAAGCCCCATTTTTCTCTTCGAGGAACACTGGGCATGCATAATTCCCCTTTTCTGTCAAAAACATATTCAATGGTTATCCCCGACCCCAAGAGGTCAGACATGAATCTTTCAGAACCCCAGCTTAAGTGAATCAAAATACTAATGAATTAATTGCATAATTAATCAAACTTAATAAAGAATCACAATTCGAACAAAACAAACCTGCAGTTCTTTTAGCAAATGTATAGCTGCTTGCCCTTTTGCAGTTTTTTTGGTCCGGTCAATGCCTTCCCCTATAAGTAGAACATCTTCTAATTGCACCCTCAATTCCGCATGCACCAGGTCTATATTGTCAGAACATTTTTCCCTGATGGAGTATCCACGGTAACTACACAGTTCAATCAGTTCCCGGTGTGGAGCCAACTCAAGCGTCTCGGGTGTCACAATAGGTGACAGAAGGGGTTCAAAAACTCTCCAGACTTCATTCAGACTGAGTTTTGAATCAATCAAGATGGCCCCTGCAATGCTTTCCACTAGGTCCCCCAGGGCCTTCACGGAAGAAAAGAACAAGCAGAAAAAAACAGTGAATTGGATACAAACAACAGAATAAGACGCTTCTGAAAAGAAGAGTTGTTACCTAGAGGATATACCTTAGGACCTTTCTGCCCAAGCAGTGAGATAGCATGGCCGTCATTCTCCACAACCGACCTCTGAAACTCTTGAATTTGTCCTAAGAGTAATTCTGAATCGCTCTGAAGATGGGAATACAAATTTCTTCTCACAGCGACTAAAGCAAAACTTTGGTTGTTAACAGAAGCAGAACGCAGATCAGTCAAGTCCCCAGGATCAATATAGGCATGTTTTTGATACAAGTGCCTAGTAATGAGCAAATCCAACACAGCATCACCAAGAAACTCAAGCCTCTGCCAAAGATGTCATTCAATAAATGAGAAACATAATATGGAATACTGTCAGAAGAGACTTCAGGATTTCACTAGTAAATGCCCAAATGTAGATGTAAAATTAAAAAATGTCAAGCTGTTCTCACAGGGTAAAGATGTGTATGGGGAATTATGGCAAAAAGTACCTCATACGCTATACCAGATTCCTGTTCCGACACATGTGTGATGGCTTCAAGCAAAAGACCCTTCACATAAAATTGGTAACCAAGTTTCTCTTCTAGGGCTTGAATTTGATCAGACTTTGGAGTGTAGCAGCGAAGAGAGGCTAGATCAATCGCTTTTTTCAGACAAGATGGCTCTGCATTGACCTCTATTCCGAGCCATGTCATGAAATGTGAGGCAGCTGTTAATCCTCCTCCCACAAAGTAAGCTCCTATGAGTGCTTCAACACAGTCCGATATAGTTTTGGAGCACATCCACCTATGTCCCTTGTCACAATTTTTTGCCAACATGACATTTTCTTCACTAGTAACAAACCTGTTGCAGTGGAGGGGGACTTCCACAGTGTTCAAACCATGAGTACAAGGAGCAGGATGAATGGATAGCTGTCCAGGTGCAATCCAGCGACGAGCTTCAAATGCAGAATCTCGTATGTAACCCTGTTGAGAATTAGGTCCAAAAGATATGATGTGTTATCATCATAAAAGCTGTTCAATGATCAAGTTCCAATCAGAAATGCTTAAAGGTCTCGTATCAGGGTCTAGTACAAGGATTTACCATGTTTGTTGTACACATGCCAGATTTATTAATTAAAAGTGTGATCATATCATTAGGGTCCTACATTGCCATATAATGTCACCCTTAACACCGGCAGAAATAGTACAGAATCCCTAAGAGCTTCAAAGTAGTCAAAATATAAGCACATGAGATCGAGTGGATTCTAGGAGGCGAAGACAATTTTACTTTAGGAAATAATAAATAGGCAAGAATACGGATTTGAATATTATTAATGGACTTAGTCAATAGTTACTAGACTAGATGTTGACCATAAATACAGGTTAGAATATTATTTTGAATACACATTTGAATGTAGTACGGGTTATAAATAAATCTGGCTCACGGCTGTATGGGGCATCTTGGAGTCTTTCATTGGCAGAGCCAGAGCATGGCAACCAGTCTCAAATGTTGACAGAGGATGCCATGTTGACGATGAAGAAGACTATCTTAGTGGTAAAAAGGAGGATATAATACAGAACTAGACTGGATAATCGGGCCCCAGAAGTAAATTCCAAGATCCAGCTGTTACAGCCGATGAAGCCACAGAGGGTAGTGAAATCAAAAACAGCGGAAGTGAAGAAGAAGTCAAAATGAGGAGTATGAAGAACTGAAACCAGCATTCGCTTAAAAGGGTGGAAGAAGGTTAGACTACAGAAGAAAGGAAGATCAAGGAGGATGGTCAGACTCAAGGAACCCCATATGGTGTGGACACAAAGAGGTCTGGGATGTAAGTTATTTCCAGTACTCTTATCAAGAGTAGAGATTGGGAGATCAAAGAAGAATCGAAGACGGAAAATGATAAAAGAAGTAAGGAGAAAAATAAGGAGAAGAAGATTACAAGAAAGAGGGAAGCTACGGTGATCTTAAGCAGACGAAGCAATGACGGAATTGAGCAGATTCGGATGCACCTGGTGTGCCAAGCTCAATTACAGATTCCGGCCACAACTGGGATAGGCGGAGATGGGCCAGAAGAAAAGAAGCATCATTACTGGACAGAGGAAGAAAGGATCACCTTCCAATAAAGCCAGCCTTCCAGATAGACAGGAACAAGCAGAATCACAAAATTATACATAAAAGTTGACAATTTTACCTCTAGACCAGGCACCTTATCGTATTGTTACCTAAAGTGGCGAAGACCCGTCCATGTCAAACAAGTTAGGCATAGGATTGATCATGTTTCTAAGTGGAGAAACTATTAGAGCACCAAGGCGTAATACTAAAGAGTCTGAAAGTTTTGGTAGATAGGTGGAGTTGTGACTGGCAGATATTACGCTCTTTCTTTATCATCACATGGTTCACCCAATTCTAAATCAGTATGGAGGGAGGATAAATTAAGTTTCTTGAGCCCAACCGACACAGGCAGCTATGAACAACTCAGAATGGAGGAAGTAAGGTTGCTGCACCAACTGTCGCTAAAGGTTTTCGGGTCCTAAGTCACAAAATGGTAGCTTCACCATCAACACTTTGCACCAGCATGAGGACAAGGAGGTTTTCAGCAGGGAGGTGTTGATGCAGCGGGTCTACGAGGTGACGACAAATTGACTTTTGGAAATAATAAAAGATTCGAATATTATCAGCGGTGTTAGTCAATAGTAAATAAACTATGTGTTGGCCGGAGTAATTTTGAATACAGGCAAGATGATTATTTTGGATGAAGATTTGAGTATTGTACGGGGTAAAATAGTGTTCTACGTAGATCTTGCTCAGGGCTGTATGAGGCCATCTAGGAGAGTCTTGTATTGGCAGAGCATCACCTGGATATGCAAGGACTTCCCTGAGGTCAGCTATGTCATTTTGGTATATATACTGTGTAGAATTTACAGTTTCGCTTCATGATGACCCCTTTTTCTACTCATATAAGATGTTGGGTCTTGCAATGACAATTATTGAAGCTACTTTCAAGTACAAGTCTTTTCAACATCATTACATTACTGAAAATTTTTCAGTGACAAAAGAGCTTTCAGCATCTCTCAGACACCATTCGATATTTGGAAATCCTACAAGTTCCAAGAAGCTCATGCAATTATTAACTGAAGAAAAGTGTAACAGATGCTGGTGACATACATGTAAGTAAATGAGAGAGAGAGAGAGAGAGAGATCTACCTGTATGTTCTTGCCAGTTCCCAGTTTACTGCAGTGTTGCATTGCAGACAGCTCGAGAGCGCTGATCACTTAACATACCCTCTTGGTTATCCTGATACATGAGAAAAGATGGCATCTCACTGCGTACTTCAATACTGAATCTCCAGCAATTCAAGGCGCTCCATGGAAATATCTCGCAGCATCTGGGGGTAGTAAGTGCTTCAAGTATCTGATGGTAACCACAATATGATTTCAGCCACTACCAACAAACTAGATATAGCAGGATAAAGTTTAGATAAGGACACAATGCAACAGGAATCAGGAGAGGTACCAAGAGCTTGATATCTGGCTGTTAGTTGACTTAAATCCTATCTCTTGCCTCAGCTGTGCCGCCAGCATTAACGACTCCAGACGGTGCATTAATGAGGGAAGTAATATAATGCTTTTAAAACAGCAACAGGTAGATTAATTTTGACTAAGAGCTCGGGTGGCATGTGAACTCGATTCTGAGGGTTCGAATCAGACCCTGGCTTATTTTCCACCTGAGGATCAAGCACTGATATCACATGGGTGCGAATAACGAGATTCAAGAAAACCTTGCACAGTTGACTATCTAAAGAACAGTTGATTATCTAAGGAAACATTTGACTATCTAAAGAAATAGTTGACTTCCTTACGACAGTTTTTTGTCAACAACCTCCAAACATGGATAGTTCCAGAAAATGAATGATTATGTACCCCTACAAACATTATTGTAAGCACAAAAAGATCAAAGGTACGCATTTAAAACTAAATGAAATGCAATTGGTTTTAGAATCAAAAAATTGGGTCACATTTTACCAGTAGACTAGCTTTGAGGAAGATACTATGCCAATGCTGCAAACTTCAGAGTAATGTAATTCAGTGCGCGTGCTGCAACAGTTTTGCACTTTTTTATGGCTAGAAACCATGGTATGGGAAAATTACACTGCCCACCACGAGATATTGGGAAATTAACAATACACACCCACCTACCCATGAACTTCAAATATTACACTACCAACCCATGAGCTATTGAAAAATTACACTACCCACCCATGAGCTTTAAAAATTTATACTTTTCACCCATATACTTATTAGAATGAAGTGGAACCAAAGATCTAAGTAAATACTATACTAATGAAACATTTTTACAAAAAAATAATATTTGAAAAAACCTTAATTTTATATCGAGATTATAGTTAAGAATTGAAGAGGAATGGTGCGCAGTGTAATTTTTTTATCTCAGGGGTGGCAGTGCAATAATTTAAAGTACATGGGAGGCAGTGTAATTTCCCAATATCTCATGAAGGCAGTGTAATTTACCCTTATTAAATTAAAAGATTTCTATCTAGATTATATCCCTAGACTGTGATCATTTGACTATTTCCACTTGTGATGCCATAGCAGTGTTTTGTTTCATGAATAATTGTTAACCACAGATCAGAAGGATCAATATACATGTCGGTATAGTTTTAATGCAAGAACCACATACATACACATGGAGCATAAGATATTCAATATACCTTCCTTCTTAAAGTCTACGAGCAGATTGTGGGCATTATGACTTTGCTTCAACAGCAACAAAGGTTGATCAGGATGTGAAAGTACAATCCCATACCTACATAATATCATCATAATAATGGACGTCAGCTTCCAACATTAACTATAATTCTCACATAACGATGAAGGGGACATAATACTTACTTTTTGAAAAAATAATCAGAGAAGGTTGAGTATTTGGGTGTTCCAGAAGCAGAATTTCCATCAAATGGGCTTTCAGAAGATCTATCAGTCAAAACATCAACAACAGAGTATATCCTCCCATTGTGTACAGCAATAAGAATGGAATTTTTCAGTTCTTTATGGGCAACGAACTGTCAGCCATATAAACAGAATCAATGGCAGAGAAAGTTTTAGTTTCGATAGGAGCAATGGGTGCAGAATCCGGTTATTGCCTCCAGCTCCAGCATGCTCAGAGCTCAAATGTGAAGATCTCTTTATAACTTCAATATCGAGAGAGAGGAGTCAATTCCCTCCCAGTTAATGTTCAAAGATTCTGGATCATGTGTGTCTGATGACTCAAGTGGCAAGATCAAATACATGTATGACGCGCACCCAGTGGCTCAATGTGCTTTCTCAGCAGAAATTCCTTACCACCTTTAGGCCCTTGAAATAATTTCCCAAAAAGGCAATTGAAGTAAAGCTCGTGGAAGTCAACTGCTCTTGCGATCTGAAAGAAGAAGGTTATGAGATGCAGAACAAAAATTCTATCTTGGTCAAGCTTTGTTTGAGATTGTACCTCGTCAGCATCAAAATCTTTAAGTCCACAATAAGTGATGGAGGATGTCACAATTTTCTGTTGGGGCAAATACAAGTCCACTCTAGCAGAAGCCACATCATCATCAAGCCTTGACTCGGTTAAAAGACAAAAGAAGAGTAAAAGCTGACTGGCTATATTACAGGAAAAGTTGAGCCTGTATGCATGAAATGTGGCACCAGAAGATTTTCCTCTCCACGTCCCGGACAATGAACAGATCTGAACAGTCCCGTGCAGCTCTTTTCTCTTTGTAGTTCTTGCAACCAAAGAATTATTAGATGGGCAAATAGAAACCTAAAATTGGACCAAGCAAATGGTACAAATTTTTCAAAACTCACCAGTGGCGCCACAATCTGATCCGTTATTTTGCATTTCTATCTCTGTTGTTACATCTGTGTCAAACGAAGAAACAATTTATCATCAAGGGCACCCAGATTGTGTAATTTCTTGCAGGCTTTCAAGCAAGCAAGCTGCTTGGAAAATAGAAATCATAATGCGGGGGTCCAACTATTGCTTGGATAGCTGCATTTGGAGGTAGAATGACTTCAAACTCATACAAACCTCCAGACTGCGACATTTTGAAGATGGGTTTTGGACTGGAGAATCTGCATGAAACCAATAATAACTTCTCAATTACGAGCCCAATGGATATTAGTTTATTCACATATTCAAAGACATACTTATTCATAGGTAGCTTTTGACAGTAATGATGCAGAACATCAATACTAGTGTCAGTACTTATGGATGCTCCAGAGGATTCAAGGTCGAGAGTGCATAATTCTTGAGGATGGAAACATCAGTGTTATCAATCATAGCAGCATCTTCAGAAGAGTGCATACTTCTTATTATACCAAAAACTAGTCCTGCTCTTTTCCGCTATCCCTGAAACCAGTCATACAAATATATTAAAAGATAGTTCAACGTGGCCAACTAAACTTATGCACAGCCACTGAACGAGAGTAGAAACTAAATGTGAATGGAACCATGCAATTGCTGCACTTAAAACAGATAGTCATAAATAACATCAGCAGAGTCCGACCAGATGAGGAAAAAATGTGACACCTTTAGAGCATTATAAAAACAAGTTGCTTTGACAAGCTAGGCCATGAACGGCTCATAGCTTACATGAAAGCATATCAGACGCAACAATTAGGCACATTAAATCCTTTGTCCACGACTGTGGCAAACAATAGATTATCCTATGCATAAGCATGTTTATTAGCAACACCGTAGAACATATATCTAGACAAGTTCGTACATGCAAGCTAGACCGAAAAATTTGAACAACTCATTTCAGCACTAAGTATCCTCCCTGCCTGATCTAATAGCAGTCTCAGTTATTTCCTTTTAGGATTCACCTTACTAGCAGATAAGCACATTCACTCACAAGAAAAAAAAACGAGATGACCAGGCCGTTCTCCTCAGAGAGCTCTCAATTACTTTGTCATCTTCCCGACATCAATTTAATTTATTAGTAAGGTAAACTTCATTGGCATCAGCCTCCTGGTAATGGTGGGAGAACATTACCCAAAGAGCTAAATTATTTGAAAGAGTTCACTGAGTTTTGGAGTCACAATGTCAAATTCAACTGCTTCGTCTAATCCAGTTCCAGTTCTGAAAATCTTTGGCTTCCTGGAAAAATGGATGTAATCATCAACTTCAGCAATGAATCGCACAGGGTAATTAGGTTTCAGAGACTCACAGTTATAGAAAGTAATTACTGTCAACCAAAATATGAACCAAAAAAGAAAAAACAGAAAGCCTAAAACCACATACAGCAACCATGATTGGTAACTGCATTTCACTTTCTGTTCAACTATTAGCTTCCCTGATATACGACCAACCATACTAGCTACAAACAAAGTGACATTGAGTCAAACATTACTTAACTATCAACTAAGGAAATGGGTGGAGAACGATATCACAAAGGTGCAATCCTGCATAGAGGTGAACCGATTCGACTCCCGGTGGAAAAACCTCCAGAATAGCAGGTGTCGTAAAAAGGAGAATTTTGGAGCAAGTAGCGTAGCTAAATGCTAAGAGGCATCACAATCTAGTAATTAATAGAGCAAAAGGTCTTGTACTCCACCGACTTTGAACAATAAAAAGAACATACTTCACCGTTCGGTTCACTGAGCCACTACTATCTTCTGAAAAAGATACTGAAATCGGTGCAAGAGAATGCTATCATGACAAATTGGCACTTCGCCTTGATATGGAGCTTTAGAAAAAACTGTTAACAAAGCTATTACCCAGTACCCACCTTTCGGATGTAAAATTGTTACTAAGACTTTTGTAGTGTCGATTGAATTTATCGAATAAATAAGAACCCAATGTGAATCATCCTATCCTTCAGTTAGCGTAGAAAATTTATTTAACAAGATATTTGCAACCGTGCCGGATGATTCACAGGAATTTACAGCAAAGAGGGAAGTTTTTTTTGGTTGGAGCAACCAAGAATACCAGTTAGGGTTGGGAAATAAAAAGAGAGCCAAACCGACATGTGCTAATTTATTAGTACCCTCACTCTAAATGTCAAGTCTCGCGTATCTTCTTGTTTACTTTATTATGGCGTCGACTAGGGGTGTCAAAATCGGTTTTTGGTCGGGTTGAGCTCAACCCGAACCCGACCCGAAAATGGTTTAGGTCAATCTGAACCCGACCCGAACCCGGAGCGGGTTATATTTCTTCAACCCGAACCCGCAGCGGATTGACCCGAACCTGACCCGTTTTTTTTTAAATCTTTTATTTTTAAATTTAGCATTATAAATTAAATAAATATAATATTTTATTATTAATTAATTATGATGTACTATATTTAATCATAAATTACTGATTAAATATTTATTTTAGTCATAAATAAATCATTAAACATTAATTTTAGTCATTAAATATAACATATTTTCTATTTTTTTATTAAAATTTTTTGGGTTACGGGTTGACGGGTTCAACCCGAACCCGGAGCGGGTTTTAGTGACCCAACCCGAACCCGACCCGAAAATCTTTTCGGGTCAAAAATCTCAACCCGAACCCGGCTTTTTACGGGTCGGTTTCGGGTCGGGTTTCGGGTTTGGGTCAAGATTGACATCCCTAGCGTCGACCATGAGAGAACTTTCTCAGTTATATGCTTATGTCTCCTTTGGGGTTTATTCTATTGAGGGGCATTTATTTAGGGTAATTATGAAATTTTCACTGTTTGTTTTGTCAGTTTTTTTTTATTTAGGAAAGAAAATTGGATCATTTTAAAAATCTTTATCTTGATTCCCCATCGTTATTAGGAAATAGGATTCTCTTTCCCGGTAATTTTGACCGTCAATATATGACTAATGACCATTGTTTGGTGACCATAGAATGTTGACTGATAATTATGACTGTTGATCGGCATCCGGAAGCTGTTGATCATCGACTGGCAATCATTTCGTTGACCGATTCTTTTTTATTTTTTCTTTATTCCCTTTTCCGATTTCATTCTGTTTCTCATGCTTTACTGTTATCATAGTTAATTTGAATACTATATTGGTGTAGAGCAACGTTCCGGAATTTCAATATATTTTAGGCGGTTGTTTTGAAAAAAATAAATAAGTTTTGCAATCTTTTTTAGTTAATTAATTTACACCTCCTCTTATAAGTTAATTATTAGATGTATTTTTTTAGAAATTATATTACATTTGAAGAAATTAACAACCAGCCAAATTTAATAAAAAATTTATTAAATCTCTATAAAATAACATATGTATGCCACAACTTTTAATTAAAGTATTTATAAACATAGTGGTAAAAATTACATTTAATTTTAGTAAATACTTATTCATTTACATTTATGTAATCATAATTGTTATATTATTAATATTGAAATTTAAGGAAAATAATATTTTGCTGTTTTTAATTTTTTTTTTTACGTTTCCATAATATTATGAAATAAACTTACTTCATAAGAACAATTTAAACACTAGTATTTTATATAGTAAAAACTGATATAAATAATCTACTTTATTTTTTTTTTTAAGAAAAGTAGTTTCAAAAGCTTAACTTCAGTGGTAACGAATATTGTGTACATTTTAAACGACAATTGTGTATTTACCACTTTCCAATAGATTCAACAAAAATGTTTTAGAAAAAGCCACAAAGTTGTTATTTCAATATTTTAAGCATATATTACAGTCTACTGAAACCAGAATACTGTTTTTAAAATGTAGATTGGTGTTTAAAACCTAAGTAGTCTTTCGCTAGCATTGTATAACTGATATATATAAGTTGATTTGTACATCATCCTTGACATAAACCTAAGCGAGTAGGCGAACTTCATAGTTGGCTAGTATCCTCTCGATTATATTCCATTCATATTATCCGAACTGTGAAAAAGCATTTTTACCTCTATTGGATTATGGAGTTATTGGGCTTTAGTGTTTCAGAAATTATCTGCAATTCCGGTGGACTGACCTGTAAAAACTCTTGCCCCTTTGCTCCTCCTCTTGAACGATGAGGGCAAAGGCCTCCTCTAAACTGGGTATTTCCTTCATTGCCAATATCTGGCCTCTGATGGATAAGTATCTGCGATCTAAACCCATCAGAAACTGAATGAGTTTATTCTGGTCTCCTTGCTTCTTGATGGACTCCTTGACTCCACGTACAACCAGCACAGGAACACTTTGGCGGAGTTTGCAGCTAAGTCGAGTTCTTCCCATACTCGCTTTAATTTTGTAAGGTATTCACTAACACCTTCATCGCCTTGTTTAATTTCTGCAAGTTCACGTTTCAGTTGTGAATAACAGCCAGATTGGTGTGCTCAAACCGCTTTGACAGATGTTCCCAAAGCTCTTTTGGATCGTTCACAAAAAACGCACACTCTCGCGCGATGCTTGGTTCTAATGACGTCTTGAGCCACGAAAGAACAAGGGAATTTGACCGTTCCCAAGCACTGAAGCGTATAATATCGGATTCATCAGGTTTGCTAATTCTTCCTGTAACAAATCCGTATTTGTTTTTGATGGGCTTTTGAGCCCACGTTGTCCATCATAGAACTCCCCAAAATTCCCCCAGTGCCGTTGAACTTGGACACTAAATTCACCCGGGTTCTCCGCTGCGTGAACATACAACGGATCATTAACGTCAATCGTGGCGGGCGGCCGAACGGCGCGTCCGACCCTTGCCCTTGTTTGCGCCTTTGTCTCCTTCTGCCATTGCTGGAAATGATACAGCAACTAGGATCGACTTCTGCTCTTGATACCATGTTGAATTAGCGTATAAGTGTATAGAAGTGTTTAGTTTTACAGCGTGATGTAAACTGTATCGTTGTTGTGTTTATTCATGATAGCAAGGTGAGTAAATAAGTACAACCCTAGCAATAAACGAGAGAAAATCTGTACAACAATATCCTATGTAACAGCAATATTCTATCTTTATCTGCTGTTAAGATTTTCTATAACAGATTATGTTCACTCTAATAAATTGTTGACTAAGATAACGACGTGGGCTGAAACACTAAAGCCCAATAACTCCATAAAGCTCGACAAGAGAAAACACAGTGCACGTACTGCAAGAAGCTAGGGCATGGATATGATGAGTGTTTTCAGCGTCAAACCTGTACGCATTGCAAGAAATCGGGACATGTTGCCCGCCGATTGCTACCGATTCACGGCGGGACAATGTTCTAGCTCGCAGAAAAAAAACTTTTGCGCACGCGGTTCAGAGTTCAAATCAGAGCAGCAATGAAGAAACACAGGGTGAAGGTTTAAACTCCGAAACAGTTGCAACAGATTTCAGAACTCATCAGAAACCAAAGCGCCGAGAAGAACATGGAAACAACAGTTGACCATTGCCATTTTGCAGGTAACAGTAACCCTAATTACGCATTCACTAATCGCCTATGTTTTATGAGTAATTATGCCGGTGAATCCTTCAAAGGGGATTGGTTGCTCGACTCAGGAGCGACCGATCATATGTCAGCACCGAATGTTTGTTGAGAATTGGCAGAGGTTGAAGGATGAGAAGAAAGTAGTTTTACCTGACGGGAGTATGCAGGTGGTGAATCTCGTCGGAGATGTGCATCTCGGGCCGCATGCGAAACTCAGAGGAGTTTTATTTGTGCCGGACTTTACCTTCAACCTTGTATCGGTCTCAAAGCTACTCCGTCAGTTTGATTGTTCACTGATATTTACTGCTTCTGGTGCTCATGTTCAGGGCCGTACTGAGAAGAGTAGCAAGATAGGGAAGAACAGGGACGGTCTGTTTGTCCTTGAAGCGCGTCGTTCAACCGGTGGGCAGAGACATCTGGGCGAGACAGTCTGGGCTGGCGTCTTGTGGGCCGCGATCGACTGGGCTGCATCGACTCTGTGGACCAGGGGGGACGTGTTGGTTTAACAGCTTTGACAGAGGAGGGCCAGCCCGTTTTTTTCTCCTGATGTTATAAGTCCGCAAGTCCAGTCGCCCGTTGTTAACAGTCCACAAGTTCAGTCGGTTCTTTCTCAGAATAAAATAAGTCCACAAGTGCTAGAGTTACATGTTAGGCTTGGACATGTGCCTTTTAGGAAACTTGTTTTTCTTGGTTTAATAAAGGAAACGGATTTACCTTTAAATTATGCATGTGATATTTGTTACAAATCTCGTGCTCAGCGCTTACCTTTTCCGCAATCAACAAGTAAAACAAGCCGGCCCTTTGAGTTGTTACACATTGATGTTTGGGGCCCATTTAATACAGTTACATACAACGGCTTCAGGTACTTTGTCTGTTTTGTTGACGATTTCACTCGCACCACGTGGGTTACGCTTATCTCACAAAAGGGTTATGCTTGGGAAGCAGTGGTAAATTTTATTAGAATGGTGGAGCGTCAGTTTGATGCAAAAATTCGGGTGGTCCGCACAGATAATGCAAAGGAACTGGGTAGTTCTAATGAAGGAAAATCCTTTTACTCTAACGAAGGCATTGTACATCAGACCACGTGCTCTTACACACCCCAGCAGAATGCAGTTGTAGAACGTAAGCACAAGTATCTCTTAGAGACAGCTCGAGCAGTATTTTTTCAGTCGTCTGTTCCTTTGGTCTACTGGGGAGAGTGCATTTTGTATGCTACGTACTTGATCAACCGGCTTCCCACCAAAGCACTGCATGGCAAGACACCGTATGAGAGTTTATACAGTTCTAAACCGTCATATACGGACATCAAGCCTTTTGGGTGTTTATGCTATAAGACCCGTGTGGGGCCCAAAGAGAGTAAGTTTGATTCGCGTGGAGAAGCATGTGTCTTCCTTGGTGAGGATCCCAGGAAGAAAGGCTATCGGTTCTGAGTTTGGAAACCAAGGTTGTTGAAGTTTGCAGAGATGTTCGGTTTCATGTACATGTTTTCCCTTATCAAACCAATAACATGCAGCCACACTGTTTGCTGGACGAACCTGATGTTCGTGTTGTTTCTTCTCCTGCTTGTTTGATGATGACCACGAGCCTTCGCCGCTTCCTGATGCTATTCCTTCGCCTGTTCCCCATAATACACAGGAGTCTGATATATCTGATGCGCCTGGTCTGCGTCGTTCTAGCCGGGTGTCCCATAAACCTGGTTATCTCGCCGATTACGCATGTCACACCTCTTTTCAGGATATTCTTGATGAACGGTTTATCGTGCTGGAGACTTGTCTGAGAATCGTCTTCCTCATTGTGTCACCTTGACAGAGACTACCCCCGGTTCGGTCTGTTGCGTTGTTTTCCTCTCAGCCTTCTGTTGCTTCTCACACTGATTATGTTTTGCATGAGCCACCTAATTACCAAGCCGCAGTTTTGTATGACCATTGGCGGACAGCAATGCAAGCAGAGCTACGGGCCTTAGAAGAAAATGAGACTTGGGATGTTGTCACCTTGCCACGTGGAAGAAAGTTATCGGTTGCAAGTGGGTTTATAAGGTTAAGCTTAATCTGATGGTACATTGGAGCGTTACTAGGCGCGTCTAGTTGCTAAGGGGTTCACCCAACGACATGGACTTGATTATCATGAGACCTTTTCCCCGGTAGTTAAGTTGACTACTATTCGGTCCCTTGTTGTTGTTGCTCTCCACAAAGGCTGGTTCATTAATCAGCTCGATGTGAACAATGCTTTTCTTCATGGTGATCTTGATGAAGAAGTATATATATGCGTCTTCCCCAGGGTCTCGAGGTTACCGGACTAACAAAGCTTGTCGGCTGAAGAAATCTTTGTATGGCCTTAAGCAGGCCTCTCGACAGTGGTTTTCCAAGTTGGCTACTTTCCTCCATACACTTGGATTTGTCCAATCCAAGAATGACTATTCTTTGTTCCATAAAGAAGGCGCTACAGGGAAGATATTTGTAGCTGTTTATGTGGACGACATGTTGATCGTTGGAGCTCATCAACCGAGATTGATGATATCAAGCGTGCCTTGGATCTTAATTTTCGTATTAAGGATTTAGGCACACTTCGCTATTTCTTGGGTATTGAATTTATTCCCCATAATGGAGGTTTTATTCTTTCTCAGCGGAAGTTTTGCAACGAGCTACTTGCAGATTATCCGTGTCATGATTTACGGGTCACCAAGGGACCGATGGTAGTGGGTAAGCATCTGCGTGCTGATGATGGTGACCTTCTTGCTGATCCCACTTCTTATCGCCGTTTGGTTGGTAAACTTAATTATCTGACTCACACACGGCCTGATATCAGTTTTACAGTTCAGGTGTTGAGTCAGTTTATGCAGCGGCCTAGTGATTTGCATATGGAAGCTGCTATGCATGCACTGTGTTACATCAAAGGACGATCAATTACGGTATTGTTCTCGCCAAAACTCAGCAGGTTTCTCTTGATCTCCAGCTTATTGTGATTCTGATTGGGCTGCTTGCCCTAACACACGGCGATCCGTGTCTGGGTATTATATTTTCTTGGTGACAGTCCCATCTCTTGGAAGACGAAACAAGGATCTGTTTCTCTCTCCAGTGCTGAAGCGAGTACAGATCTTTGCGACGGGTCACTGCTGAATTGACTTGGCTCACCCGCTTGTTGCATGAGCTTGGGGTTCCGAATATCACACCGGTTCCTGTCAAGTGTGATAATCAGTCTGCTATCTATATTGCGCGTAACCCGGTTTTTCATGAGCGTACCAAACACATAGAGATTGACTGTCATTTTGTTCGGGACAAGATACAACAAGGTTTGGTTGACATTGCTTATACACATACCTCCACACAACTGGCTGACATGATGACCAAGGTGTTACCAGGAGTTCAATATGCTCGTCAGCTACCGCACATGGGCATGAGTTTCCACTGACAAGTCAGCCTGGGCAACCTTTGCTTGCCTACGGCTTGAGGGGGGGGTATTGGATTATGGAGTTATTGGGCTTTAGTGTTTCAGCCCACGTCGTTATCTTAGTCAACCATTTATTAGAGTGAAACATAATCTGTTATAGAAAATCTTAACAGCAGATAAAGATAGAATATTGCTGTTACATAGGATATTGTTGTTACAGATTTTCTCTCTCGTTTATTTGCTAGGGCTGTACTTATTTATACTCACCTTGCTATCATGATAAACACACAACGATACAGTTTACATCACCGCTGTAAAACTAAACACTTCTATACACTTATACGCTAATTCCAACACTCTGAAACTTCTGTATGCAGGATATTCCTATGAAAGATGTTCCTTCATGCATAACTCACATCTTCCATCTAAAGAACTTTCCTGATCCTATCAGCTTACCAAACCTTACGAGCCCCTTATATAGAACTAACTAAAGACGATAAACTTAAGCAAACGGACAAGAATATGTATAACTATCAACTAGCATGAAAGATAGATAAAACCTTCCAATATTTCTGCACCAACATGTACCAAACCATGGTGCACATGTGATAGACATTTCCTGGAAACCATATAGCCTTCCCATCATTTATCTTGCCTCAACCCTGGAAGAGATAGTAGATGCTACGTACCGTAGGTTTCTTTCTAATGAACGAGATCCACAATTATCACAAGATTACCATGTCGAGATTGAACCTTTTCCCTTCTTCATGCGGGGAGAACTCTTTTGAATATTCCAAACCTTTTCAAGCGTACCATCATGAATGGCCCGATCAAAGTTACGTTTTTTCTACGTGACTCTGAAGGAAGTTCATCGACCTTCATAAGGATAGGTGAGTCTAAATAAACTTCAGTTAACGATATCCGTTTTAACCATTTACCAGCACCAAAAAAAAAAGAGTCAACATAAAAGTAAGAACTTTAACAATACTAAAAGAACACGAAAGTAAGAACTTTTGTTGTGAAAGAACATGAAAGTAAGAACTCTCATGTCGGAGAGACACACACCTCGGCAACCCCACCTACAAACGTTGTCACTAGTTCCTAAATGTCTTAGAATTCATAAATGTCCCTTGTCAGATTATTATATTATCTCATACATATAAACATATTATAACTAGTTCACAACATGGTTTTTACTGATTAGAAA
This sequence comes from Limonium bicolor, assembly GCA_023374045.1. Taxonomy (NCBI): domain Eukaryota; kingdom Viridiplantae; phylum Streptophyta; class Magnoliopsida; order Caryophyllales; family Plumbaginaceae; genus Limonium; species Limonium bicolor. The sequence goes on from CM041776.1 coordinate 285,332,357, forward strand.
GTACAAATGAGAATAAAAAACACATAAAGCCATAATCTTATAAACCTAAAAATATAACATGAAATTTAAATAATTTAAACCAAAAAATTACATCATTTCTTTTCATCCTATGATTGGCCCATTAATCGTAAATTAAAATGAAAATTTCGCTGAATCAATTTTTTTTTTGAAAGAAAGATTTCCGATTTCATTTCATAATTCATAGCTTTAGTATTACATTAAGCGTTTGGATATCACCCACATAGCAAAACCTCTTCCCTCATCTATTTCCCCACTAGTTATTGAGTGCGCCAGTTCATTTTCCCCTCGACGAACCCAGGACCAAACAATTCAGTCGAAACCGATCATCAACCATCTTCGATCCTCCAAAATCCTCTCCTCCTCCCATTCAATGTCACAACTCTCTTCACCTTGCATAAAATTGACGATGTTTGCACAGTCAGAGACCAATTCAAAAGATCGAAGCCCTATCTCTTTACTAGCTTCAACCTAAAATCAAAGCTCTCGCCTCCGCCACAATTGGCTTCAACATAATCACATAGAAATGAGCACAATGAGTGTACTCATAATTTAACATGGGTAAATGATAAACAAAAAGTATTATTGTCACTAACCTTACTAGTTTTTTAAAAAATTGATATTCCAAATTTCAACAATTTTTACTTGGATTCATACAATAAAACATGTTCACTAAATTCTTAATTTCAACTATTTATGTGCGGATCATAAATATGTGTTTTTATTGGACAACCTACACATACCACACTACTACAAGAATATGGATCTGTTGGGGCATTTGTATAATATCAAGGGAGGTAACATAAAGTTTGTCTTCAAACAGAGATCAAAGAGGGGCGAGCTACCAGTTGCCTCTAATTTTAAGATCAACGGGGAGAGTTGTGTACTCGCTGCTATTTTAACCATCAACCGGGTGAGTAACTAGTCGCCTTTTTAGTTTTGGATCAACGAGACGAGTTATTTAGTCGTCTTGCTGATATTTCGATCAACGGGGGCGAGTTTTTTGGCCGCCTCTGTTTTTTTTAATCAACAGGGACAACCACTGACATTTTGCCTCTGTTGGAATGTTGTCCGATGTTAGTCTATTGCATCATCGGGGGCGATGTGCTCTAGGTCGCCTCGGTAGTTAGTTGGGCAAGTTTTTTTGCCTCCCATGATGTATCTATGGAAGCAACTTGTTTAATCGCCTCGGATGTTTAATAACAAATATACACAATTAAATTGTTATGCCCCAGATTTTTTTTTATTATTTTATCTTGTATTACTTCTTTCTGATTCGCAAAGGGAGTTCGTATTAAACTGTAATCTTATATTAGAATGTCTATGACATTCTTCTGGATGTTATCTTGTTAACTTTGAGGAAGGGGTTAAAAGAGTTATTCTTTATTTATTTATTGTGAAGGAGGGCTTTCAGTTTTATTATCATTTAGGGAGTAAGGAAATTAATTCTTTTCTTATTATTCCTAACTTTCTTTTTTGCCTTCCTCATTTTCAATTCACGTTTATTTTCCTCCTTCCACATTCCTGGCGTTCACCCTCACGACGGTTTCTTCCTCGCTCTCAATAACCTCCCTTTGCTCCTCTTCCTCTTCTTCAATCTCCTTCTAGTAATTGATTGCTAGAGTTTAGCTTGTGGACTCCATTCGTTTGTCGATCATCTGTCAGGTTCGGGTTATAGATCTGGTTCTCTTCTCCATTGAGTTTCTCCCCTTCCTCTTTTCTGATTTTGATTTTGGAATTTGGGAATGGTTCAATTCAAGGGATTGTCGTTCGAGTGGAGATTCAAGAGGGCATTTCATAGAGTCCGCACAGATAGCGTTGCTTCGGATGTGAGGTAGTGGTGGATGGATTCAGTTGTGTATGTTCACCCACGGGGTTCCGTTTCGGTTTCTGTTTATGATTTCTTTGACTCTCTGATTGGTGATGTTTTAGGTTGATTTTGATGTGCATTTGATGCGTTATAACCCTGTGGATGTATGTTTTGGATTGGCTATTTTGATACTATAAGTTATGTATGTTTTGTGGGGGATTTATGGCTTGGTTCTGTTCTGGCTGATTTCTGCAATTGATTTTGCAGTTTTCGCAGTGTCCGAACATGTGTCCGAACATTGAAGTTTGGACATCATGCGCGGGCGGGATTTTTCGACTTTCGGCGAATGTCCGAACATGCAAGGTCGGACGCATGTTTGGACGGCTTTATTTTTTGGCATAACTTCTTCGTCTGAGCTCCGTTTTGAGTACCGTTTGCGGTGTTGGATTCCTCTTTTCGAGTACTATCTGTTTAAATATGTTTTAGCACATGTATATGTGTAATTTTATTTGAAAATCTTCGATAAGCCTTTGAACTCTTATTTGCTCTAAAAGTGAGTTTCAGCTTCTGACTTTGGTTTTGACTTTCGTATTTCATTGGTCTTGGCTTAAGACTTCTGTTCCAGCTTGTAAATTATGTCTTTGATTGTATTAAACTTTGGGCTTGGGTGTTAGCGCTCAGCAACGCCCTCTGTTCTGTTTCGATTAAGCTTATGCTTTCTGCTCTGGCCTGATAAAGAATTCCTTTATGTTCTGTATAAGGCTTTGATCTGCTCTGAAAGCTTCTGTTTGGGACCTAGTATCTCTGTATCTGAACCATAGATGGCTGGTATAGCTATCTCGTAGCGCGCTGCGTAGGACGTCCTTCTATTATCTCACGGGTGTCTCCCCCGTTCTGTTCACAGGTGTCTCACCTGTTCTGTTCACGAGTGATGTTTCCTTGTTCTGTTCACGGACTCGCTCCGTTCTATCTGTATGCTTTGAATGCTAGTGTAGGTACCTTCTGTTTGGATTCTATTCTGCTGTTTTGACAGACTGATGTGTGCTTTCTGTCCTTTGAACGCCTCTGTTTGTTTGTACTACTTTCGCCTGCTTTGTCTGTTTGCAAACTCAGATAGGCTGTTGTGTGCTTCCTGTCTGTTGAGGATTTCTGATTTTGTAAGTGCTCTACTTTGTCTGCTCTATCTGTATTTGATTTGAGACGGTCTGTTGTGTGCTTACTGTCTTCTACTAAGTTCCGATTTTGCTAAACTTCTTATTTTGCTAAGCTTCTGATTGTGTTTAAGCTTTTGAGTTTGTTAAGCTTCTGATTTCGTCAAGCTTTCAGCTTCAGTTTACCTTCTGCTATTAAGTATCTGAATTGACCACCACTTAGCTCCTTGTGTTTTATACTTCAGTCTATTTGAAAGACTTCCGCTTTGTCTTTGATTTTGCTCTGGCTAAGCACTTTCGTATATGTATAAATATGTATGTCCATATATTTTGAGCATGCTCAGTTGATGAAGTTTATCACCTGATGAGCTATAGTTTTGCTCACCCCTATCTCCGTCTGATTTGCAGGTTTTAGTTCGTGCTTGAAGATTCAGCTTTTACTTCTAATTTGGTTTCGTATTTTGCATCCAGTTTGCTTGGCTTTTGAAGCCCTTTTGTAATAGCTTCCGCTTGTGTTTAGTGTCAGTTTTGTATTTTGGCTTCCGCCTGGTATTTGTAAAGACAAGTTGTACGTTATTTAATTAATATATGAGCATTAGTTCTGTTTTGGGGTTTTGATAGTGTAGCCTTGCGTATCTTAGGTAGTAAGCGCGCGGCGTGTAACGGTCTCTCAACCAGGGTGTTTTGGGGTCGTTACATAAATAGTAAGACATCAGAGGAGAATGAATAAAAAAGACCTTACCTTGTCGATTGTGGTATTTGAACTCTAAACCTCCAAATAGTAAACTTAAACTCTTAGCCACTTAAGCAAGTGTTTACATTTGACTATAATAGGAACTACAAAAAACTTCAGCAAAACACTCATGAGCAAACTACAACTAGTAAGAGAAAATTACAACTACTTCAGAATAGATGCTAGCAAACTCAATTTGCTACTTCACATTTTTTCTTCTTCTCTAACTCAGCGAATTGAACAACGAATCGAATAGACGCTCCAGTTAAACTCAGTTTCCTTCTTCTCTAACTCAAGTTCCTTCTTCTCTAGCGATAATCGATCAGGTATATAACCTTTATGTCTAATTTCTCCCTAACCTCTTCGATCTCCATGGCTAGGGTCCTTCAATATTCAAAGCTTAGAGTTTTATCAAATACCGATATTCTTACTTTGTTTTGGGTTAGGGATTTTTCATAAATGCATGATGAAATTTAAAAAAATGAAGACAGAACTTAAACCGATAAGGACGATGCTCAAAGGAGTTGTATAAAAAAAGCCTACTGTATTTTATAGTAGTACATTATTTGGCAGAAGTTAGAAAGTCACATCCCAATGCATTTTTCATGAGCTGTGCGGTTCGGACCGACGTCTGTAGCAACTACCAGTTGACCTACTAAGAATAAGCAAAATTAAATTCGCAATGGTTTAATATCATCAAAACTATTTTGAGAGCTGTCAGATACTAATTACTACTCCCTCCATTTTCAAAAAAAAAAATTACTACTCCCTCCATTTCACTATTTGAACATGTTATGTAACTTTAATATTTTACATATAAGATAAAATAATTTTAAAATTTTATGTTTTGCAAGTGATTCCTTACATGATAAACTATATATTATAAATTTAGTTTTATAAATTATTTTATCTTATAGGCTTAAGATGAAGTGTTAAAACGTGTCATAAAGCAAACAAGATGGTTACTTTAGAACGGATGGAGTCGAATAATATAAGGGAAAATTACATGCCTCACCCATGAAGTTTGAGAAATTCCACATTTCACCCACGTGGTTTCAAAATTTACTTTCCCTCACCCATGTGGTTTCTCCCGTTTTAACATCCAGCAACTTTTTAATTTTGGTTCAATTCAAAAGATGCTTAAACGTTGTCCAAAATTGATGAAACTTTACATGGATGATGCTAAAGTGATATACTTTGATCTTATGTCAAATTTGAAGTTTTTTAAGCTTAAATGTGTCTCGTGGGACCCAATGAAACATGTGACATGTTCATGGGGTCCCACATGTCACATTTAAGCTTAAAAAACTTTAGATTTCTCACTAAACCAAAATATAGCACTTAAGCATCGTCTATGTAAAATTTCATCAACTTCGGACAACGTTTAAGCATTTTTTGAGTTGAATAAAAATTAGAAAAGTTGCTGGATGTAAAACAGGGGAAACCACATGGGTGGGGAAAGTAATTTTTAAAACCACGTGGATGGATTATGAAATTTCGTCAAACGTCATGGGTGGGGTATGTAATTTTCCCATAATATAAAAAAAAATAAAATTGATAAGAAGTTGGTCAATGAATAGCCCAATCCAAAAGATCCATTAAAATAAACATAACAATCTAGGTATACTAACCGTCTCAACTTAAACATACTAGGAGGGCGTTTGTTTTAGGACAATCACCTTTCCTACTGTTTGTTTTGCTAGTTTTTTCTATTTTAAGGAAAGGAAAAGATAATGGGATTACCCAAAACCCTCTATCCTAATCTCCATCCCTACTAGGGAATAATATTTCCTTTCCCCGGTATACTTTGACCAGTGACATATGACCATTGACTGATGACTAGTGACCATTGTATGGTGAATGTTGACCGGCAATTAAGAACGGTCGTTGATCAACAGTCGGCATTCGTTGACCATTGACTAGCGAATGTTGACCAATTATTTATTTCATTTCCTCCAGCTCAAACAAACAACCAGAAAAAATCAAAAGGAATTTCTTTCAATTCTTCTTCATTTCCTTTCCTAATTTCATTCCGTTTTCGTTTTCTCACTTGAAACAAACGCCCCCTAAAAGTTTACAAATGATTTAGAGTCTGGGGTTTGCATCAAGTTCTAAACAAGGCTATGGGGTAATTTTATCTTTTGACATTATGGGCTTGTACTATTTTTCTTAATTTCTCCTCCACCCTAAACTCGTTCTCTTCACTATTGAGTCGATGATTCCTTGTCCTTTGTGCAGAAAAGGACTAGAAAACGAGGAAGAAAGGCAAGTTTGGAATCAAATTCTTAATATCCAAACTTCAAAACATGCTATCATTGTATCTGATAAATTTACTATAGAGAAAAATCGGAACAAGAAGAGCGATGAAAACGAACTATTATGGGCTACTCGGTTCTTTCTAGTTAGTGGTCAAAGGAGGAGCAGTGTAGATTAGAGGTACAGGTTGCAAGTTTATTGAGCATTTTAGTGAACGGTTGAAAGGTCTCAACAAGGTACAACTAGGGGGAACGTAGTTGAGGCACGACCGAATTTCGCTTGCTGAGAACAAGAAGCTTTGAGCTGCGAACGGTTGAAAGGTCTCAACAGGTTGCCGTGTTTTTCTTTATTATTTCGGTGTTTTGTGGTTTATAGTTTGCAAGTGTTTGGATACTCAATTCAAAGTTCATTTTGTTGGATCTGATGAGACTAGTTACTTGAGCTGATTTCTATATTTTCTATATTTGCTAAGTTTACCACTGATTACTTTATTTTAATCTTAGCTTAGCAAATATGAAACCGAAAAAGTGATTTAACAAATAAAACAGAAAATTGGTTGTTAGTTTTTTAACATGGAATTCTCATTTAGCCGTCAATCTTTATCCAATGTTCCCCAATTTAGCGGCTAGGATCTACTACTAACAAACTTATAGTTTTGAAAAGTTGGATTATTTTGACATTCGTCCTTTTCGTTGTTTTCAGTTTTTTACATTCGCCCTTTTTGCTAGATTTGACACCATTTGGGGGGAAGACGGTAGTAGTCGGTGAGATGGATGTGTGTGTTTTTGTAGTACAGGTCGAATGAACAAGGAAGCAAAGATCAAAAGGGATAACTGGTTGCTTTTGATAGCCGTGGCTGCCTGTTACTCCTGATTTTAGGAGGTGAAGATGTGTGTGAAGAGTAAATGCATGTCGTTTATCCAGTAGTACTACCTCACATGATCACTTTACCTAATGTATTCATTTTTTTTCTTTTGTACGAAGGAGAAATGATCATACTAGAGGACTGATATCAAACAATAGCTATAACAGTGTTTGATTCACTCACCGATCACAATTGATTCACAATCCGTAAACATAAGAATCGTTTTCTGCTTACTATCAATCGTTAAGAAAAGTGAATATTATGTTTAGGAAAAGTGAATTTTACCACAAACTTATGTGAGAATAATATGAACCTTTCATGAATTTTTTGTTTAAGAAATGACTCTTTGTGTTAAGAAAAGTGAATCTCATGTTTTAGAAAAGTGAACCTTTCGCATTAAACAATGTGAATCCTTTGTTTTATAATGCAGAATCATTAGTTTAAGAAAATTGAATCTTAAAGAAGATCATTTTGTTAATGAATAAAGTTCACTTTATTATTAAATAAGATCTATTTTGTTAATTTTTTTTTTTTGATAATTGCTGGAAAAATCCAGTTACAATGGCAATACTATGGCATAGTGCCTTTCTCGCCTATTTTGACAGTTAGGGGCACTTGGCCCAATTGCCACAAGGGCAAAACAAAATGATAGGAGAAAACCAACATAAGTCTACCATACCTTTCTAGCCCTACTAATCTTACTAGCTAAGAGGGACCCTTAAATCTATTTAGCCTTCTTCTTGCCCCGCATGGCCACCTTACTAACTCGTGAAAACTTACTAAAACCTAGGGGTCCAGTCCCACGAACTCTCTTCCCCTTATCGTTAGCTGTACTCCTAGAGCATCTATCAGACTCCTCTTTTGACTCTTCACTCTCGACGTCGTGACCTCTCCGGCGATAGCTAGTTCTCTGTTCTCAAATGATCTCTTCAAAATTGGATAGGGCTAGCTTCTCGTTAGGGACGGTGCATCCGAGCTGCTTGGCAAAGATGAGCGTTTGTCTTGCTTCCTCTTTAACAACTGCCTCCTCAGGATCATCTTCGGGTCGTCTTCTTGTTTAGAGGGTCCAGTAGGCTCGAACCCAGGGGGAAACTCCGGCTCCTCGAAGAGGCTCCTAAGACCAACATCCTCCAGGTCTTCCTCCAACACTTGTGCCTCGGGACCACCAGACTCTGACCCGGGCCGAAGCCCAAGATCCCCAGACCCGTTACCATTATGTCCAAGACCGATCCCCACGTCCACGTCATCGCTAAGCTTATCGAGACATTGGGCATCTTCCTCCATCCCTCCCTTCGTTTTATTAGCAATATTCTCCATAACTGGATCGGGGCCCGAAACCTTAACACTAACTGGCTGGCGAATTGAAACTGGCCACCGATCACCATTCTCCATTGTCCCCTGACACGGGTTCCTATTGACACCATCATTTGAGTGCTGGACATTGGGAGGCGTGGGAGGAGGTGGCTGTTGCACACATGCAGCTTGGTAGTAACCCGTACTGGAATAAAATGGTCATAAACCCCATCCCTGTGGTTGCCCCCACCATCCGGGCTGGTCAAAGCCATGTGTCGGGTGACCTACCCAATAACCAACAACTGGGTACCACCAACTCAAGGAAGAATATGGCACACCGCTCCAGAAACCATTAGACAGCCCACCCACCGAATATCCTCCATTAAATCGCCGGCACAATTAAAGCTTTCCTTTGCTTTTGCTTTTTCCTCCTTCATTCCACAACATATAATGAATAATGATATATATATATTTGCACTTGTAAATTGTAAACAACATTGAAATTTAATATACTTAATAATATGTACTCTCCCAAACAAATTGTGACACATGACATAGAAAAAAACCCATCAAACTACACATTTCCGCATATGTACTAATACCTGTTGGATTCCTAATTTAGTTAACTAGTAGTATGCTGACACATGGCACTGAAGCCACATAGAAAGGGGGCGTCGGCTCCAGATTCACTGTTCCACTTAGAAAATAGGGGGACTTCCATGCCAACCTGTCTTAAGTTGATAATCTACTTGATTCTAATGCTACAATCATAAACACTCTAAAGAAAAAAATATCATAATATATCGTTTAGGTGTTGTTTTATTTAATGTTACTTTTAATAAGCCTTTTACTAAATCGTCTTTTATTTTTGTAAGTCATTTTGTTAACTTGTATCTACATTTTTCCTACTTTAACCTTGTTTAAACTAGATATAGTGGACAAAATAGAAAAGTTAACAGATGACAATACCTATTGGTATTCCATCAATTTTCTTTTTTGAAATCTCGTATTTCATCAATTTTAACGAGTTGTATGCCCTTCTTTTACTCCTCATTTTCCCTTCCTTTTCCTCTCCCCTCTTCTCCCGCTATCATCACTTCTATCGCTCAGTGTCAACACTGAATAGTAACACAAGTACAAATCCTCCTTTTCTTCATCTTCTTTCCAACAACAGGACTCAACGCGTCTTCAGGGGTGCTTCTTCATCCATTGTCTCCTTCAAATCCTTCTTTTGCTAAAGTTAACAATAACTTCAACATCAACCACACCTCTCTTCAGACTGACTAAGTTATGTAATTGGTTTCTTATTTGATAAATTGTATCTTAACAATAACTTCAGTTGTATAACATTATTTCATCTTACATATTAAATATTGAACTTGAAAAACATGTCATAAAGCAAACACACACTGCTGGAAAAAAGAGAATAAACAACGTTTTTATTTGTCTTTTGGAACGTTTTATAAACGTTTTTTATGCCAGCGACGCAAATGGTCGAACCTCTTAAAGAACGTGTTATAAGCGTTTTTTATACATTAATTTAAAAGAACGCTTAACGCTAAAGCGTTATTTAAGGTGTGTAAGGCGGCGGGAATTTACGAGGCATAAAGAACGCTTTCATCTTGAAGCGTTCTTTATGTCTGACTATAAAAACGCTTTTTAACATAAGCGTTCTTTATGAAGCTTTATAAAAACGCTTATATTGATAAGCGTTCTTTCTGACATTTGGCGCGAGAGTATAAGAAACGCTTATACATATAAGCGTTTCTTATATGGTCCTTTTTATATATATATTTTTATTTTTTATACAATTTATTACCCTGCGCATAACACAAAATTAAAATCACAAAATCATTCAAAACCTGTTTGCATTATATATACCAGATCAACCAAACTGGTGAATTTTAATTAATAGATCAACAACAGTACTTTGTTTGCATTAATATTATACCAGCGCACATAGACTTAAGTGTAGTATCGATCAACTACAACATTTGTAACTATAGCTAGTTAACCAAACTACTAAAAATGGTTCAAGTTCGATCATAACACATGTACAATACAACCATTTGAAAAAAGAAAAGATAGATAGACTCATGACTTCTTCTGATCAATTTAGTGCTTTCAACACATGTGTGCGCGCTCCTTGACAAACTTGAGATCGGCTAGTGAATAAGTATTGATAAGAAATCAACAAGCTGCACGCAAGAATTATAAAAGCAATTAAGTACACCATTTAAACTTATCCAAACATGCGCAAATAGTTAAAATCACCAATTCAAACACAAAAGTACTTATAATACGTACCTGAGAAGAAATTTCCAATTCGCTAAGACAGTTGTTACCTCTGTTAAAGATGGAAGTACTGACGATCATGATGATTCTTCTACTGATACAAAAGAGACAAAAGAAGAAAAACATGATACAAAAGAGACAGAGGCAGATACAGATAAAAGGATGAATGAGAACTCATAAACAGAGAGGTTGAAGAATTGGCTAAAAAGTTAAGTGAGACTGCCACGAAGTAGAGTCCAGTGGAGATTAACGAATTACCGGCATACTTCATGACCTTGAATGAAGAAAACGGTTTTCTTGAAAAGTTGTATGAGGAGGATAAGAGGAACCTTAGTCGATTATATGGTGGCATGAGGAACTATATGAAGATAAAGTGGTACCAAATCGCCCGGTTGATGAGTTTCATATCTTATGGATGGAGATGGAGATGGAGAAGCTAGACACTTCTCCATCTCCAGTTTCAATTGGATTCGCATCTTCTTTCAGTTTTGAACATCGATAGGTCTGAGAAATCTTTAAACATAGGACATGAGTGTCTGTAGATTGCATGTAGTCATTTGGAATACTAGCCACACACTGTTGATGTGGGGTGCATCATATCTTTTTAAAAAAACTAGATGAAGGTCCCTTGGCAATTAAAAAGATTGAGAGATTCCCCCTAAGTAGGTTTTGCATGTTAAGCAACTTTAACAAATGATAGCAATAAGTGACAGCTTTTATGCACAATAAGTGATAGCTTTTATGTTATACTGTAACCTTAGTAGAAAACTTTCTACTATGGTTAGAGTATAACATAAAAGCTGTCACTTATTGTGCATATAAGTTGTCACTTATTGCTATCATTTGTTTCTTGATAACAATAAGTGACAACTTTTATGCACAATAAATGACAGCTTTTATGTTATACTTTAACCATAGTAGAAAGTTTTCTACTAAGGTTACAGTATAACATAAAAGCTGTCACTTATTGTGCATAAAAGCTGTCACTTATTGCTATCATTTGTTAAAGTCGCTTAACATGCAAACTCAGGGGGAATCCTACTTAGGGGGAATCTCTCAATCTTTTTAATTGCCAAGAGATCTTCATCTAGTATTTTTTAAAAGGTATGATGCACCCACATCAACATTGTGTGGCTAGTATTCCAATTGACTGCATGCAATCTACAGACATTCATGTCCAAGTGTTTGAAGATTCTCAGACCTATTGATGTTCAAAACTGAAAGAAGATGCGAATCCAATCGAAACTGAAGATGGAGAAGTGCCTAGCTTCTCCATCTCCATCTCCATCCATAAGTCAAGAAACTCATCAACCGGGCGATATGGTACCACTTTATCTTCATATAGTCCCCCATGCCACCATATAATCGACTAAGTTTCCTCCTATCCTCCTCATATAACTATTCTAGAAAACCGTTTTCTTCATTCAAGGTCATGAAGTGGGCGGTAATAATTGTTAATCGCCACCGAAATCTACCTCGTGGCAGCCTCACTTAACTTTTTAGCCAATTTCTTCAACCTCTATGTTTCCGAGTTCTCATTCATCCTTTCATCTGTATATGCCTCTGTCTCTTTTGTACCATGTTTTTCTTCTTCTGTCTCTTTTGTATCAGTAGAAGAATCATCATAATCGTCGGTACTTTCATCTTCAATAGAGGCAGCAACCGTCTCCATCGGCCAAATTCGTCTGACTTTTTATCCGATTTTCTCTGTGATGTTTCAGTGCTGTCCAGTTCTGATTGTTCGATCTATTGAAGCTTCCACAACATATATAATAGTCAGAGGTGACTAAAGGAATCGAAAAGGAGAGAAGAAAGATCGTGAAGGAAAATAAAGTTGGTGGGCCCGTCCGAGTTCAATTTTTTTTATTATAGGTTGATGACGATCGAAGGTCATAAGCGCTAGCCAAAAAATGTAAAGGGATACTAAAATAATAACTACAAGAAATTAAGAAGCTGTAAGTAGCTAGAGGTCTCTAATATGGCCAATGGTGGTCATATAGATTTCCAAAACATTAGAGGGGTTAATTGGAATGCCTAGCTTGACCGGATAACAAATTTGAGAAGAATGTGAAGGAACTTAAAAGTTTTGATGTTGGTATTGATAGAAACGTAGATAAACTTCTGGGTGGATGTTAAGGTAATTAAAGCAATATGGAGAAGGGGACGTCAGGCAAGCTGCCGTAATGCTATGTCTTTGTAACTAATTAATACATCCCATGGTCATCTAATATTTGCACCCTAGGTTATACTATAATATAATATATATCATTAATTAATACACCTATAATCATCTAACCAAATTAATTTCGCCATATATAACCACGTGGCTATATTTGTATGCATGTCGAAACGCATTATATTACACATTAATCCCAAGTCCATTAATTATACAACCAGCAAGTAAAAATCAGCACATAGTACAATAATATGCGCGTCTGATTAACAACAATCAGCACATAGTAAAAACCAGTAAGTCCATTGGTCTGCATGCAAAATTATTCCCAAACACACGTACACATTACTTCACGCCTTTAATCCCAAACAAACAGAGTATATATGTTCCTGATTAACAAGTTTGGTTTGCAAGCGCACATAGGTTAACAACAAATGCGCGCGCCACAGTTTGGTTTGCATGCAAAATTATTCCCAAACAATACACACACAATATATTTCACGCCTTAATCCCAAACAAACAGACGCCTTAATCCCAAACAAACAGACGCCTTAATCCCAAACAAACAGAGCATGTATTTTCCTGATTAAGAGTTTGGTTTGCAAAATTACCTCATCAGCACAAGAATAGAGCCGAAAGATCTAGCGCGCATGTATGTTGTTCCTTTTGCTAGTTGGGGTTGTAATCCAGAGGCGCCGCCGTGCGTGCGACAGGGCATGTATGTTCCTGTTCGTGCGATTTTGCAAAATTAAAATTAGTTACCGAAGAGTATATATATGAAAAAATAAGGATCGATAGGCATATATGTATACTGTTCGCAGCTCAATATTACCGATAACGAGAGAGCTCGAGGCGCCGACGATTGATATCGACGCATGCATGTGGCCTGCCTTCATCACCGCCAGTTTGGCCGCCGGGTTGCAGAGATTAGAAGCTAGAATATTGATGAAGATGGCGAGCGCAGATATCGGAAGAAACGGGAAGAGAAGAGGCGCTGCAGCAGAATCGAAATGAATTTAATTATGGGATGGTTTTGATTGAGAAGCTTAGCGTGTTTACAGAGAGCGTTTACAGAGAGTGGTAGGGGAACAGTCGCGATTTGATTGATGAGAAGACTGGGCGGGAGGGCGAAAAGAGTTTATTAATTTAGGTAACATAAAAAACGCTTCACTTAAGAAGCGTTCTTTATGCTTAAGTGAAACGTTTTTTATGGTATCGTGCCCAAACACATAAAAAACGCTTCCTTCCTGAAGCGTTTTTTTAATGTCTCTTAAAGAACGCTTTGTTACAAAGCGTTGTTTTTGACTTTGGGCGTGATAACAAAACAACGCTTTGTAAGCAAAGCGTTGTTTAAGATGTCCGGCCTATGATAAAAAAAACGATTTACAATATAACCGTTGTTAAAGGGGCGTTGTTTATTCTCTTTTTTCCAGCAATGACAGCAATCCAAATGGGATGGAGGTAGTATTTAAAGTTGCAACTCCCAAATCATTCCTCTGCCATCTACGACTTAAAAAAAAATTGTAATAAAATGCTATCAATATGTGGATTTTTAAAAAAATGAACAAAATTATCAAAAATATAAAATTATGATAATTATTTGAAAGCTAAAAATAAATTATAAGTTATAAAAAATTGTAACAAATTATGCATCCGAAAGTTTTATATAAAACTATGTAAATTCAAAAACGTCTGACAAACCACACAAAATTTTTTTAAAAAATTAACATAATTATTAGACTTACAACTCAAAAATTCACCAAAAAATTACCTTGAAATGGGGTGGAAAGGATCTACAAACATAAGTCCAACAGAAAAATGAGATGAGGATCTCACATTCGCGAGAAGTTCTATCTAAAGAGTACACAACCTATGAACGTGAGTCAGAAATACATTATAGATTTATTTTGAGCAGAAATACTACCGTCATTAGCATCTATAAGCTTAACAAAAGTAAGCTTTACATCTAATTGAAACTAGTGCAATTTCTTAAATCAAATGCTATTTCATAACAAAAAAGATTCAAGTAGTTGTACGTAATTATTAAACTCACTAGATATTGTGAACTAGTTTTCTTAAACTTATTACTGGAACTTAAAATGATGTAACTCTAACTTACCTTTTATAAATCACTTACACTATTTGAATATTATTAATAGTGAATTTGTTGATTTCTTAGATTTAAAACTCTATTATGTTTAATAGAATTTAAATATCGATCATTTCATTATTTTATATATTTAAGATCTTTAGCATGTATTTATGTAATTTATTATGATTTTATACTATTTTTTATTTGAAACAAAAGTTTCCATTATTACCATAACTTTTCTTATTTTTGTAATTTCAACAAAAACTAGTGTTATTTTGTGAAGTCTTAAACGCTTTTTGTTTAAATAGGTGAAGTTTTAACTTATTACAAGGATGAAGTATTCATATTTTAAGGGAAAATTCACGATATACCCCTGTTTTCTTTCGTAATTCACAATATACCCCTGTGTTTTTCGTAATTTAACTTTAAACATGTTTAAATGTTGTCGAAAATTGATGAAACTTTACATGAACGATGCTAAAGTGTTATATTTTGTCCAATATCAAATATGAAGTTTTTTAAGCTCACATGTGACCTGTGGGACCTAATGAATATTCCACATGTTCATTGGGTCCCACTGGTCATATGTGAGCTTAAAAAACTTCAAATTTAGAATTGGACCAAAATATAACACTTTATCATCGTCCATGTAAAGTTTCATCAATTTTGGAAACAATTTAAGCATGTTTAAAGTTGAATTACAAAGACCACAGGAGTATATTGTGAATTACGAAAGGAAACATCGGTATATCGTGAAGTTTCCCTATTTTTAAAATCTATATGCTATGTTTGTGACATTTAAAGAAATTCCTAAAAATAGAAACATGTAAAAGCAAGTACTAGTCAACGCGAAACCTCAATACTATAAACAAAAGGTTTCATTATTGCGCCTCATCCGCTCCATCAATCCATATCAATTTTGCACCAGAGACCAGGATTCCCTACATGGATTAAACCACACCATTCCCTGTTAGTCTTATTTGGGTCTTAGTCTTAGGCAGTGAAAGCAAGGTCAGAAGGTCAGTATCGCTGATCGTTAATGGCCAGTGGAGACTGGTCTCAACTTCCCACAGACCTGATTCTGTCTGTTTCCCAAAATCTCACAGTTTACGCTGATTATATTCGCCTTCGAGCTGTCTGCCCCACTTGGCGATCCTCACTCCCGGTGATCCCTCGTCATCTCCCCCATCAATTCCCATGGCTCATGCTCTGTCAAAGCCCTCACTCCAACAGCCTCCGCAGCACCGCCGGCCTAGGCATGACACGGCGGGGCTTTTACAATCCACTTGGTCGAAAACTGTATTTCCTTAACCTACCAGAAGCTTCCAATCCGAGGAGGATTTGTGGGTCATCTTGCGGCTGGCTTGTGGTGCTCGATGAGAGCCCGGAGATGTTCTGCCTGAATCCTGTTACCAGAGCAAAGGTACATCTGCCCCCACTATCGTCTTTCCCTAATGTGATTGGGTTCAATATTTACAACGTTGGTCGAGAGTATTCGATCGGGAACCCGTCCGGGACTGTTTGTACTCATAATTTGAAGCAGATGCGGGGATACTTTTCTGAAAAAGGTTGTGCTTTCTCATTCCCCAGCTGACGGAAATAATTATGTAGCGCTGGGAGTAGTTAGTAGTTGTACTGGCCAATTGGCCTTCTGTCGGAAAGGAGATACCTCCTGGAAGTTTATACCTGGAACCAAGTGTTTCTATGAAGATGTGATTTACTGGAATGGGTTGTTCTATGGAGTCGATTCGCTTGTGAATGTGGCTATGATTGATGTGGGTGGTGATGATCAGTATCCGTCAGTTAGGATAATCAACACTCCATCCTTATTGGTTGGGTGATATGCAGTATCTGGTGGGTTCTGAAGCTGGTGACTTGTTTTTAGTGGCTCGTTGCTTAGAAGTTTTCCAGATAATGATGAGGCTTGCCTTGGTATCTATGAAACTAGAAGGTTTGAAGTTTACAAGCTGGATCAACAGGGGTCAAACTGGAACAAGATGGAGAGCATGGATGGTAAGGTGATCTTTGTGGGGAAGAATTCATCTCTGCTGTTGGAATCTGCTGATTTTCCCGGGTGCAAAGGGAACTGTGTGTATTTCACAGATGATCATTCGGAGTATAATTATGATGTTGCGCCGCCCTTTTATGACATGGGCATTTATGTTCTGAAAGATGATAGCATTGAGAAGTTGCCCTATTTTGTACAAAGCTCAAATTCTATGGGGTTTTCATCCCCTCCTCCTGTTTGGATTTCTCCGAGTCCTTGCTGAGCTGAAGAAAGATGATGCCTTGTGTTCAAATTCTTCTCTGTGATGTTGTATTGCTTGTAATCCTTTATATGTATGTATGATGTGCGCACATTCACACTTCTCAGAGCTTGTAAATAGTTGTAAAGTTGCATCTATTGTATTTGTCACATGTCTGTGGATACAGTAATAAAAGAAAATGCTCTTTGGTTCGTTTCTGTGTACCATTGAAGGATGGTAAATTTTGTGATAAGATGTTTGTAGGAGAAGTTTGTACCAGTATTCATGGACTCATGTGCGGTTCCTGTGGAGCATGGCTCACAAGATACTAGGCATGGCTCACAGGATATTAGGCATGGCTCACAGGATAACCGAAATCCATATTATCCATAAACCGAAAGTTCGGATTTCGGTTAACCGAAATTTAAAAAAAAAACTGAAAATTGAATTTTATTTGGTTTTTCTATTAACCAAAATAAAAAACAAACAAAAACATAAACAGTAAAAAAATCCAAACAAAGGACAGATCTTTAATTACCAAAGAACATTATAGTTATCTCAAGTATCAACCATTGCCAAAATGGCTAGCACAAACATGAAACAACCAAGTCTAACCCAAAAAAATATCAAAAAAATGGAAAGATCAACTAGAAAGAGTTATGGAATTTCTTCTTCAAAAGCTGCAGCCTACAATTTGGCACAAACAACTTCAATTTTTTTCTTCACGCCTTCACGACCATAGTCTACCGCTTCAAATCAACAATAGGCACTAGTTGCAGTATGGCACAAACAACTTCAATTTTGTTCATTGCACCTGATTCACAAACAGAAACAAATCAACAATAGGCAATAGTTGCAGTATAGGCAATAGTTAGTTGCAGCAGTATACTGAATACAATCATATGTGCAGCAGCCTCATTGAACTATTACCGAAAGTGGGGACTTGCTGCTACAAAATGATCGAGTATCTTTCCTTTCGTTCCGCAAGCTGCTACAATATAATAATATTAGCACGATCTGGATTAACAATCAACTCATGTTTAAAATGCCTTTGGCCTAACAAAAGGTAGCGGTTCAACCACGGCAATTCCAAGAAAAAAACATATATGGCACATAATATCCAGACTAGTCAGTTGTTCAAGTGGAAGCAAAGCAAAAGATGGAAAGAGTCCAAGAGAGTTGAAAGATTCTGGTGGCTGAAGAGAAGTCGGGAACGAAACTTTTTATTCTGACATTAGTTATTACCGGTCTGTTGCAAAAGAATGAATAGTCAATTTAATTCTATAAGTCAGCTAATTTCAGCCATGCAACATGTTACATCGATAGTGGCATTCATCGATGCTCAAGTTGGGGAGGGGGCACTAAACTGTGAACCTGCGGCCACCAACTAATTAACAGAGGCAGTATGATTACAAAAATTCCATTACCAGATGGATGGTTTCTGACTTGATTTAAAAGTTGCATATATGCTCGGCAAAAAAACAGATTTGATAGTCCCACACAGAGTAAGGAGCAATAGCAATTAGAAAGAAACAGCAGCAATAAAAAGTATGCATTGTACTTGTACCAACTTTTCAGTTCAAAACAGACCACAGTCAGGGGCAAAAATGGGGGTTCAATACTGATGTATAATGGTTTAATAAACGCAGCAGCAACAACAACATTTAGATGTAGAGAGGCAAACAGTAGCATAATCGTGTAGAAACTTAGGTGAATTTAGATAAGAAACAGCAAAATCAGAGAGCATGTGCAACATTCCTTTCCTTGGTTGCGACCACTTGTAAGGAGAAGTCATAAACGGGTCATGATTTTAGAAACTCTAAGCTGCTGAAATGATTTACCGTATTCATATTAAAAACTCAGTAACAAAGTTCAGAAATCCTTACAATGACAAAGGAAAAAGTAGCAGCAAAATGAGCTTGTCAGCTTTTGAATATCATTGCACAGCTTATGCTGTAAGAAAGCATAATTGCTTATCAGAAAAAAACAATAACACATCTGTTTTGGATTTTTATTTCCTGACTATATGCTTAGAACATTCAGAAAATTGCAACGACAGTTCAGTTTATTATTTGGTCCGTAATATAAAAACTAAAGATTCAAAAGTTGCAACAGCAGTACAAAAACTAAAGCAGTTAGGATAATCAATTTTGATCGCTATTATCTTAGCTCTTAAACATCAAGAAAGAGCAATGAAGACACTTACCAAGAGTTTAATACTCCATATTATCACTCAAGGGTGTTATGTTGATTGAGCACTTGTCCATTCCTTAAAAAGAAATATAATACCAAATTATGATTCATGTACATCTCCAGGTGTCCTAGTTGTTGTATTATTAGAAGCCATCTCTACCTGAGGTGTGAGATTAACAGGATACACATACGCATCAAATAAATCATTATACATAATAGGTAAACTGATTAGAAACAATTTATGAGGTAACAGAACAACAATCATTAATAGAGTGCAGTGCTGTGCAAAGAATCAGTGTTGTAGCGGCAGTATTTTCAAAACTACTGACACGTGATACCAAAACAAAGAATCAGTTTATGCCAGTTTTGTAGCTGCAGTATCTTCAAATGAATAACAAATGCTAACCCAATAACTCATACATAACCCTCAAAACTTAGGGCAGAGAAGAATCTTAGCACTCAAACAGCCAAGCTATTTCCAAAAAAACTAAAAAGACTAATACGTGATACCAAAACAAAGAATCATTTATGCCAGTTTTGTAGCTGCAGTATCTTCAAATGAATAACAAATGCTAACCCAATAACTCAATACATAAACCCTCAAAACTTAAGGCAGAGAAGAATCTTAGCACTCAA
Source organism: Limonium bicolor (assembly GCA_023374045.1). Taxonomy (NCBI): domain Eukaryota; kingdom Viridiplantae; phylum Streptophyta; class Magnoliopsida; order Caryophyllales; family Plumbaginaceae; genus Limonium; species Limonium bicolor. The sequence continues at coordinate 285,352,118 of CM041776.1, forward strand.
ACAGCCAAGCTATTTCCCAAAAAACTAAAAAGAAAAACAGTTTATTCATAGAATGTATGTTGTATACAGATGACTAATGTTCACGTAGAAGACAAGGTATAGTGGTGAGTGAGCTAGATACTCTATATTGTTACACGACAAATCTGAACAGCTGGCAGCTCTACTTTTTTCTTAAAATACTATATAATATAACTCATCCGTATTGAATGTCAGTTATGAGCAAGTAGTACTTGGTTGGTCCATACAGTAAAGGACAATCTTTTCACAGAAAACGCCTAACATTTGTATAACAGACTGATACATAAATAAGAGCAGTAGTAGTAGTAGTGGATAAAGTTCAATTCCCTGTTTCTTGGCAGCAATTAATTTAACTGCAGTATAACAATGCACTTCATCATTCTGTTTCATTCAATCAGTAACGGTTCTTTCATCTCTCACAATCCTCCAGATTATTATACTACGCTCAGCTATGTCTACACTGTTGCACATTTGCACTTCATCATTCTGTTTCATTCAATGGGAAAAATTCCAGCGAGAGCAGATACCACCCCACACCAACAAGATACAAGTATACAACATCTAATCAGTTTTCAGTAGACAAATAAATCAGAATCTCATAACAAACAAACTACAAACCTAGCAAATTCGACCACGACCAACAACAGCGGCTTCAGAGAATCAGAGATGTCGACTTCAGTCTTCAGTTTCCAGTCAACAGTGTGGGCTTAAGCAACCCCGTTCTTGACCCAAATTATGCACGCATTCTGTCTTCGCTCTTGAGATGCGTCTGCTTAGTGATAGCGTCTTCGTTTTCCTTCACTAGTTCAGTTACCGGTAATTATCTTCAAGGGTTCGGTAAGACCAGTGCTTCCGCATTAGAGATGCAGATGCCCTCTCCCAGAGAATCGGAGATGGGGAAGAAGAAAGGATATGGAAGGTGAACTGGAGAGTGGAGATTGGAGAACTGGAGATGGAGATTGCCAGATTGGAGAAGACCAGTGAAGCGTGAAGTCGACGAGTCGTGAACGCAGAGTGATGAGGGTAGAGTGTGACGAGTGTCGTCGTGCGTGGTGGATGGGGATAGATTAGGGTTTGCTTGTTTAGTGTTTTAGGAGTAGTACAGTAAAAATGTAAAGGTGTTTTTTTTTAAAAAAAAAGTCTGGATAACGTGGTTAACCGAATTTTTGAAAGTCAAAATCTAAATCCGAACTGAATTATAATTCGGATATTCGGATAACCGAAATTTTAAATTCAGTTTAAAAATTCGGTTAAAAATCCAAAAAAAAAAATCGGTTAATTTGGATTTCGGATAAATCCGAATTATCCAAACTGAATGCTCACCCCTATCATCATATTAAAACATCAAACCAACAAAAGCATGATGGATCTGGAGGATCTCAATCCAATCTACGACTAGTTTGAATATTAAGGGGATCATTGTTGCGATTCGAGGTGCAACTCCCTCCCAAAAGCCTCTCAGAGGTAATTCTTTATTCAATCGATGCTTAAACCATCTCTCTTTACAGCTTAAGTACTGTCAACCAGTATTAACAACTAACAACTCAAGTAACCAAACTACTCAGGCAGTTACAACTAATTGACTAATTACACTTTAGCCCTTAGCTTACTAACTCCCTTATACGAGTATAAACTTTGCCAAACCTTCCCCTAACAATACGAGTATAAACTTTGCCAAACCTTCCCCTAACAATGCTCTGTGAAGGCGTAACATCACCCCCTTCCTGAACTAACACCTTGTCCTCAAGGTGGAAGGAGGGAAACTGCTCCTGAAAAAGTGAAACAATCTCCCAAGAAGCATCATTAACTGAACAGCCCTTCCACTGGACTAATACTTCAGGTTGCTCATTCACACGGTGGCGAAACCCCAAAACTGTTTTAGGCGTGTAACAGCAACTCCAGCTCACTAGACAATTCCTCAGGCAGCGGACTAGGTTGTGCATCAGCAGAAGGAACTGCTTTTCTCAACTGAGAAACATGTACTGTTGGACAGTGGCGAAGCTATGCATAAGCTAGGGTGGGCCTGGCCCCCCCAACTATTTTGGTGGCCACTTAAAATTAGTGTTGTTAATTCACATTTCACCTGAGTAGAACTTACACCCGGTGAGTGAGACTTCTAGTTTATTTTTGCATTACTTTCTAAATTAAGCTAACACATAAATCAGAAAATTTTTATAATTAAATTGTTTTCAGGAAAAGGATTTTTAAATATTGTATTGTTTATTAATAGTAAAAGTGTGGTGGGGATCTTTAAATTATTTTTTCCTTATGCAATGAAAATGACCTTGTATATTTTGTTTATCTAATTGCATAAAATATGTACTAATCACAAATGTAAGTTTACTTGTTTGAACAAGTAATATAAGTTAAGCAAAATTAAGAGTTTCTCCTTATCTTCATAAACAATATAGTCGAGTTGATGAGTTATCATCTTTGACAATAAGTTCCTCACTCTCCGTAGATTGTATTAGAATTATACTTAAAAAAAATTCTCCTTGTGAATGAATGTTTGTTTGAATGAGCTAATGATAATGTTTATAATTTACATATTTGATTATGATATTATATTATCGTTAATACAAGAATGTGATACATAAGAGGTATATTGAAAATTATGGATAACATGTTAAACATGAAAAATACAATTTAGGTTGTTATGTAAGTTATAGTTTGATCTTATCATTTAGATGTTATTATGAACGACTTCATTCATTGGTAAAAATACTATTAAACATTCGGTAGTATATATATATACTTGAGTATTGTATAGTCATTCTGTTAATATAAAATTATTCTTATTGATGTGAATGGTGTTCAATCTTATGTTAAGTCGTTTAGGTTGAGTGTGAAAGTTATTTGTTGATTTACGTACTATGTTACTATACAACTACCTGTACAATAACACTTAGTCAATTAATAACTACTTACACTCACACATTGTCTATCCTAATAAAATATTCAAAATATATCCGGCCCCCCTAATATAAAATTCCTAGCTCCGCCCCTGCTGTTGGATGTATCTTAGCCCCAGGTGGTAGAGACAGCTTGTAAGCAACAGTACCGATCTTTTCCAAGATCTCAAATGGCCCATAGTATCTAGGACTTACTTGGCATTCTTCCTCTTGGTCAAAGACCGATACTTGTAAGGATGGATCCTTAAGAAAACAGAATCTCCCACTTGAAACTGAACACAGCGTCTGTGCTCATCTGCTTGACGCTTCATTCTCTGCTGGGCCTTCAACAGATTGTCCTTGAGTTCGTTAAGCAGGGAATCTCTCTCGCTGAGCATTACATCCACCTCATCAATCATAGACCCCAAAGGGCTGTAGCGCAATAAAACAGGAGGATCACGACCATACAAAGCACGTAAGGGAGTGGTACCCAAACTTTGCTGAAAAGTGGAATTAAAACCAGTACTCAGCCCAAGGGAGGGCTTGCAACCAACTCTTAGGCTTCTAGTACGAAAAACAACGCAGGTAATCTTCGAGGCATCTGTTAACCACCTCACTTTGTCCATCGGACTGGGGGTGGCATGCAGAACTGAAGCACAACTTAGTGCCAGCAAGTCGAAAAAAGCTCCTTCAAAAAATGGCTGAGAAAGATGGGATCCCTATCCGACACGATAGATTTAGGAAACCCATGTAGCCTTACTACCTCCTTAGCAAAAACAGCAGCAACATCCTTCGCAGTGTAAGGATGTTTAAGAGGTAGAAAGTGAACAATTTGGTAAATCTGTCTACAAACCACCATAACAGTATCATAGCCCTTCACCTTGGGTAATCCCGAAATGAAGTCCATGGAAATGTCCTCCCAAACCCTCTCCGGAATAGACAATGGTTGCAGTAAACCAGCTGGAGATAGAGCACTATACTTAATTCTCTTAATACAGTTTCGCATCCCTTTCCAATACAACACCGCTTGAATCCTCTTAAGCGTGCGCAAGTAACCAGAATGACCCCCACCAGGAGTAGCATGAAATTCCTCCAAAACAGATGGAATCAAACTAGATGAGCTGGACAGAACCAGCTTACCCTTAAAAAATAGATGGCCATTCCTGATAGAATATTCAGGATGACTATCAGCACAAACAATTAAATCTTGCATTAACTGCCTAAGATTAGAGTCTTGCTGAATCTCCCTTTCAACCGCACCCCACCCTTCAAACATAACTGAGGACAAGGGCAGTAAAGAAGTGTTACCTTCAACTCTAGAAAGTGCTTCAGCAGCTGTATTCTCTTTACCAGGCCTATAGCAAAATCAAAAATCAAACCCCATCAGCTTCATCACCCACCTATACTGATCTTCCGTCATCAGCCGTGATCCCATAAGTAATTAAGGCTCTTCTGATCAGTACGAATTATAAACCTCCTCCCTAACAGATAGTGCCTCCACTTTTGAACCATAAACACGACAGCCATGAGCTCTTTCTCATAAACCAATTTAGCCAAAGCTCTGGCAGAAAAAGGCTGGCTGAGAAAAGCTATTGGACGTCCCTTCTGCATCAGAGCTCCCATTCCCTTAGGGGTGAGCATTTGGATTGGATAATTTGGATTTATCCAAAATCCAAATTAACCGATTTTTTTTTTGGATTTTAACCGAATTTTAAACCGAATTCAAAATTTCGGTTATTCGAATATCCAAATTATAATTCAGTTTGGATTTCGGTTTTAACCCTGTAAAATTCGGTTAACCGAATTATCCAAACTTTTTTAAAAATAAAATTCCTAAATCTTTCCTTAATAGTTAATACTCTTTAAACATGACAAACAAAACATTAAAATTCAAAACCCTATCGTGCATTGCTCCAATCCTTCAATTATATAATGTTATACTACTCTTTTTTCGTCAAATAATTATATATAACTGGTTGTTTTGGAACATCGCTCATCGCTGCTCACCCATAGTTTGATGTAACTAATCTAATGTTTGAGTGAGTTCTTTCTGTTCTATTGTGATGAATTGGCAACTAGGGAATTCACAATTTTCTAGCGCTTATGGTTATTATTATTGCTGATGATGAACATGAAACAAAAAAAATGTGTTTGTTTTTTTTTTAAAAAAATTCGGTTAACTGAAATCCAATTTATAAAATCGGTTTTCGGTTTTTTTTAAATTCGGTTAATTGAAATCCGAACTGAAGGAAATTTTGGATTCAGTTCGGTTTTCGGTTTTCAACTTAAAATTTTTTGGATTTTGGATAATTTAGATTTCGGTTAATTCGGTTTTGATCAAAATTTGGATAATTCGGTTAAAAACCAAATTAACCGAAATCCAATTTTTTTTTTACAATTTGGATTTCGGTTAACCGAATTATCCAAATGCTCACCCCTACATTCCCTTGCCTGGAGCATCAGTTTCCACTTCGAAAGGAGTATCGAAATTCGGTGAGGCTAAAACCGGGGACTGTGGACAGAGCAAACTTCAACTGCTCAAAAGCTCTTTGGGCCACATCAGTCCACTCAAAGAGTCTTTCTTCATCAAGGATGTAAGAGGGGCAACAATCATCCCATATACCCTTTGACAAACCGTCTATAATAACCGGTAAGACCAAGGAATGCTCGCAGTTCCTTCACACAATTGGGCACCGGCCAAGAGAGCATACTCCGCACCTTTCAGAATCAGCCTCCACTCCACTACCAGAGATAACATGCCCAAGATAATCCAATCTATTCTTCAAAAAACTGCATTTCTTAAGGTTAACCTTCAACTGATTCTCAGCCGAGAACTGTCAACCACCTCACGTAAATGACCCAGGTGCTCATCGACACTTCTGTGTAAACTAATATATCATCAAAGAAAACCAAAACTGAACGCCGCAGAAATGGTTTGAAGATATGATTCATAAAGACTGAAATGAAGCAGGGGCATTCTTAAGACCGAAAGGCATTACCAAAAATTCATAATGACCTTCATGAGTCCTAAAAGCTGTTTTCTGAACATCCTCGTCCCTAACTCTTATCTGATGATACCCAGATTTCAGATCCAACTTCGAAAAAAACAAGCTCCATATAACTCGTCTAGCAGTTCATCAATAGTGGGCATCATAAACTTATCTGGGATGGTTATATCATTTAGAGCTCGGTAGTCCACAAAAAGCGTCAGTCTCCTGTTTTCTTCTTGACCAGAAGAACATGACTAGAAAATGGGCTGGTTGCTAGGCTGGATAAACCCCGCAGTTTGCAACTCCCGGACAATCTTCTCTATCTCATTTTTGGTAATGTGGGTACCGATAAGGACGGATGTTGGGGGGAATGGAGTTGGGCTTCAACAGAATATGGTGATCATGGAATTGCTTGGGAGGAATAGGACTCAAGAGGCTAGAAACAGAAGGGAAAGAGTCAAGGACTTCCTGTAACTCTTGCTCTTCTTCCCATACAGCTCCTCCCTGAGATCCCTAGCTGATGTTTCCCCTCCAAATAACAGAGCCAACCTTCTCCTTCCTCACGCATGCTTTTTCAGGGTAGATTTGACACCACTTTCTACAATTGACAACAACGGATCCCCTTGGAGGTGCACCACATACCATCCCACTGGAACTTGATCGACAATTTCCTCCAATTAGTTTGAGTGTCACCCAGTCCCGCCCAGCCACTCAAACCCAAGATCACATCAACTCCAGCCAGGTTGAAGGGTAGACAATCAACCGTAAACACCATACCTTGGATAGACAGAGGCCAGCGCTCTACAAATTCCACGGCGGAAAAGAGTTTCCCCGTTCCCAATCGTAACCCCAAAATCGGCAAGCATCATCAACCGACAACAATAACTCTTTACTAATCCATCAGAAACAAAGTTATGGGAGGCGCGCTATCTATCAAGATAATAACTTGTTTTCCCGCCACCTGTCCCAAAAGTTTCATTGACTTCTGAGAAGGGAACCCCACGAAAGACAACTGGGAGAGTTCAGCTTTGAACTCGTCCCCCGTGTCACTGCCATCGCCCGAAGTTGGACAAATCTCAAACGCTTTGCTCCACCCATCATCCCCTCTCAAAAAAGTTGCAGCCCCGCACCTTACAACGGTGGCCCGCATTCCACTTATCCCCACACCTATAGCAAAGGCCCTGAGATCTCCTTCGCAGCATTTCTTCTTCAGAGATTCGTCTAAACTGGTTCGACGAAGCCATAACGCGCTGGACTGGGTCGACTGCACCGAACTCAATTTAGGGATTGAAACCTCCCTCCTTGATCGACGTGATTGGGCGATGAATTTCCCCAATTCAATTTCTTGGCTGCGAACTCCATCGCACGCGAACCAGAACCAGCGTACCACGATTTGCCGCCCTTCATACCAACCGCGCCTACGGTCTGGGGTTGCCAAACTTGTTACGCTCCTCAAATCCTTGGCGGCCCTCATCAGCCTGGAAGGTCGTGACGTGAATCTTAAATAGAATGAGATCTTTTGATCGCCTCCTTCAAACCACTCAGAAAAATCCCTTTCAAGACACCATCCAGAACGCTCGACAAATGTGCGGCATAAAACTCGAACTTTTGCGGGGTAGTCCTCCACTTATATCTTGCCGGAGGTCGCATAGGAGGTCCAATCGATCACGCCTGCCGTGGAGCCCAATCTCTCAATCAACGACTCCCTAAACTGTTTCCAATCAGGCAAGCCCACATAATTGCTATACCACTCATACCAGTGCAAAGCCGCCCCGTCCATGCAAATGCCCGCCGTGCGGACCTTATCCTCTCACCAATCCCGCACAGGGAGAAGTAACGCTTTGCCTTGCAAAGCCATTCACACGGCTCATCCCAGAGTAAACCGGTAACTCCAGCTTCCTGACCTTGATGTCTCTCTGACCAGGCCTCACAATCGTGTCCCTCACCCCATGATTCGAACCATGCCCCAGTTTCTCTCCCGACTCAGACGGAGAGCGACCGCAAGAATGACGACAAGTCTCTCTGCATTGCAACACCACCGCAGAGAGATTGTCGAACTTCCCGCCGAGATCGTCCAAGTGCTCCTTACACGCTTCATGTTCCTTCTCCTGCGGCTCCAACGCAGATTCTTCCCACTCCTCGTCATGACCATGAACTACCACCCTCCCACAGACCAGGCGGACAGCTCTGATGATACCAATTGTTGCGGATTCGAGGTGCAACTCCTCCCAAAAGCCTCTCAGAGGTAATTCTTTATTCAATCGATGCTTAAACCATCTCTCTTTACAGCTTAATACTGTCAAACCAGTATAACAACTAACAACTCAAGTAACCGAACTACTTAGGCAGTTACAACTAATTGACTAATTACACTTAGCCCTTAGCTTACTAACTCCCTTCTACGAGTATAAACTTTGCCAAACCTTCCCTATCAATTCTCTGTGAAGGGCGTAACAATCATCATCCCCTTTCAAAACTGTAGTGCAATCAAAATACGATTTCATATATAATATAGTCACAAGATTAATCGGGAGGAATTATCATAGAGAGTTTCATTGTTACAAACAATACTCGACATAGGAAAATAGCTTGGATTCTATTAATTCTTCCGGAAGCTTACTGTCAACCGAACCTTCCACTCTAGTTAAAATCTTCTTCAAAAGATCATCTCTCACATCAAACACAAATGTGGTGGCTACCTACCAAAATAACAAGCTCCATTGCAATTCGAGTTGTTAATATGCTGGTCCAAGTACTTAAGAGTAAAAGACCTAAACGTCTGTTGAAAAATAGGATGGGCGGCCTTGATTGTATCTGGATTACCCCAATACTAATAACACCTCCCTTTTGATTTTTTGAAACACCTCCCTTTTGATTTTTTGAAAACACCTACACTGATCTTCGCATGGTCTGGTGCTGGGGGGAGTCCACTTAATCACGGTAATAGACTTTAGTATTGCTGCTATCCATAATGACTTGGTAGGCTGTCACAAAGGATTTGTTTCTTCAATGGTTGTCCACCAAGCCAGCTCACTATTATGTTTGCATCGGTTCATGGCATAATACACCACCCAAAAAGAGTTAGCAATATGATATAACTATGAATAATCCATTTAGATCTGGAAAAAGAGACCCCGAACCTGAAAAACTAAACCAATCTGATTCGAATTTGTATCTCAACCGAAAAACTATAACTGAAAAAATGAACCGAAAATCCAAAACAAACCGACCTGAACTAAACCGAAACCGGATATTGTATTACAGAAAAAATAAACCACAATCCACAACCATCCGAATCAAAGTCATCCAAACCAAAATCAACCAAAACTGAAGTCACCCATAACCGATGATGATGACCCGAACCGAAAATTAATCGAACTGAACCAGAACCAAATCATGTGACCCGAATGAATATATCCAATGTGACCCGAATAAATATATTACATTTAATTATAGCAAATGATGAGGTTGAAACAGAACACACCCAATAATAATTGTAGGATGATATTTTATGGTTTTTCTTGATTTGTATAATCAAGGCTAAATAATCCAACCATGAGGTACATTACAATAGTTACATATAAACCAAAAGTAAGGTTAAGATATTATCAACCAAATGAATATACCAGTATACTAGGTATACACCATTTCCAAGGCCTAAAGACTATAAACTATGTTAAGTTTAGTATATTTGAATAAAACAGTGTTAAGATAATTGACATTTATAAATTATTATGCCAAGAGTGTCATTATATACATCTCCCAACTTGTATTTCTTCACAAACTCACCTACTTTATTTTCTTTCAAAGCTTACGAGTTGGTTACTAATGTATAACATGATGAAATTAGAAAAATATTATTAAGTTAATCTGTCTATGCATTCATATTTGTATAATAGTGAAATTCTCATGCACTATTTTTAATCTTATCTATTACAAACTTATTGTTAGAATTTCATGAGGGAGGGATATGGTAAACTCTAAGTTGCCACAACATGGCCGTGCACACTTGATGCGGTGCTCAGAAGCACAACGTCAGCTCATAGTGCACTCGCGCACACACCTACACCCTGGTCGTCGTCGCACACCTCAAGCCCGCGTAATCGCTGCGCTTCACGTGCCGCGCGCCTCGGTCGGACAATGTGCGCCCGCCCCTCAGGTTGTAGCTGCACGCTCAGAGTGACCAGGGTGATGTGGTGCGCATGTACCTTCGCATAACGCTTTGCGTCTGCTCGTGTTTTGCGCACCTCACTGGACATATTTAGAAAAATATTTCATGAGTTTAATAGAAATCAAATTATAAGCAAACTCATTGGTTGACTAGCACCTTTGAAGAAACTATGTAAATAAATTTACAGAGAGCTATTGGTTTGTATTATCAATATCACAACACCATTGATCGATCATAATTAATTAATAATAAATATTATATTTTTTATTTATATGCTAAATTTTAAAAATAAAAGGGTTTTGAAGGGGATGATGATTGTTACGCCTTCACAGAGCATTGATAGGGGAAGGTTTGGCAAAGTTTATACTCGTAGAAGGGAGTTAGTAAGCTAAGGGCTAAAGTGTAATTAGTCAATTAGTTGTAACTGCCTAAGTAGTTCGGTTACTTGAGTTGTTAGTTGTTAATACTGGTTGACAGTATTAAGCTATAAAGAGAGATGGTTTAAGCATCGATTGAATAAATAATTACCTCTGAGAGGCTTTGGGAAGGAGTTGCACCTCGAATCGCAACAATTGGTATCAGAGCTGTCCGCCTGGTCTGTGGGAGGGTGGTAGTTCATGGTCATGACGAGGAGTGGGAAAGAATCTGCGTTGGAGCCGCAGGAGAAGGACATGAAGCGTGTAAGGAGCGCTTGGACGATCTCGGCGGGAAGTTCGACAATCTCTCTGCGGTGGTGTTGCAAATGCAGAGAGACTTGTCGTCATTCTTGCGTCACTCTCCGTCTGAGTCGGGAGAGAAACTGGGGCATGGTTTGAATCATGGGGTGAGGGACACGATTGTGAGGCCTGGTCAGAGAGACATCAAGGTCATGAAGCTGGAGTTACCGGTTTACTCTGGGGATGAGCCGTGTGAATGGCTTTGCAAGGCAGAGCATTACTTCTCCCTGTGCGGGATTGGTGAGGAGGATAAGGTCCGCACGGCGGGCATTTGCATGGACGGGGCGGCTTTGCACTGGTATGAGTGGTATAGCAATTATGTGGGCTTGCCTGATTGGAAACAGTTTAGGGAGTCGTTGATTGAGAGATTTGGCTCCACGGCAGGCGGTGATCGATTGGACCTCCTATGCGACCTCCGGCAAGAGACGATAGTGGAGGACTACCGCAGAGGTTCGGTTTTTTATGCCGCACATTTGTCGAGCGTTCTGGATGGTGTCTTGAAAGGGATTTTTCTGAGTGGTTTGAAGGAGGCATCAAGAAAGATCTCATTCTATTTGAGATTCACGACCTTCCAGGGCTGATGAGGGCCGCCAAGAAGATTGAGGAGTGTAACGAGTTTGGCAACCCCAGACCGTCAGGCACGGTTGGTATGAAGGGCGACAAATCGTGGTACGCTGGTTCTGGTTCGCGTGCGATGGAGTTCGCAGCCAAGAAATTGAATTGGGGAATTCATCGCCCAATCACGTCGATCAAGTGAGGGAGGTTTCAATCCCTAAATTGAGTTCGGTGCAGTCGACCCAGTCCAGCGCGTCATCGGCTTCGTTGAACCAGTTTAGACGAATCTCTGAAGAAGAAATGCTGCGAAGGAGATCTCAGGGCCTTTGCTATAGGTGTGGGGATAAGTGGAATGCGGGCCACCGTTGTAAGGTGGCGGGGCTGCAGCTTTTATTGACGGAAGGGTATGATGGGGTGGAGCAAGCGTTTGAGATTTGTCCAACTTCGGGCGATGGCAGTGACACGGGGACGAGTTCAAAGCTGAACTCTCCCAGTTGTCTTCCGTGGGGTTCCCTTCTCAGAAGTCCATGAAACTTTTGGGACAGGTGGCGGGAAAACAAGTTATTATCTTGATAGATAGCGGCGCCTCCCATAACTTTGTTTCTGATGGATTAGTAAAGGAGTTATTGTTGTCGGTTGATGATTCTTGCCGATTTGGGGTTACGATTGGGAACGGGGAAACTATTTTCCGCCGTGGAATTTGTAGAGCGCTACCTCTGTCTATCCAAGGTATGGTGTTTACGGTTGATTGTCTACCCTCAACCTGGCTGGAGTTGATGTGATCTTGGGGTTTGAGTGGCTGGCGGGACTGGGTGACACTCAAACTAATTGGAGGAACTGTCGATCAAGTTCCAGTGGGATGGTAGTGTGGTGCACCTCCAAGGGATTCGTTGTTGTCAATTGTAGAAAGTGGTGTCAAATCTACCCTGAAAGCCATGCGTGAGGAAGGAGAAGGTTGGCTCTGTTATTTGGAGGGGAAACATCAGCTAGGGATCTCAAGGGAGGAGTTGTATGGGAAGAAAGAGCAAGAGTTACAGGAAGTCCTTGACTCTTTCCCTTTTGTTTTCCAGCCTCTTGAGTCTATTCCTCCAAGCGATTCCATGATCACCATATTCCGTTGAAGCCCAACTCCATTCCCCCCCAACATCCGTCCTTATCGGTACCCACATTACCAAAAGAATGAGATAGAGAAGATTGTCCGGGAGTTGCAAACTGCGGGGTTTATCCAGCCTAGCAACAACCCTTTCTAGTTGTTCTCTTCCTGTTCTTCTGGTCAAGAAGAAAACAGGAAACTGACGCTTTTGTGTGGACTACCGAGCTCTAAATGATATAACCATCCCAGATAAGTTTCCGATGCCCACTATTGATGAACTGCTAGACGAGTTATATGGAGCTTGTGTTTTTTCGAAGTTGGATCTGAAATCTGGGTATCATCAGATAAGAGTTAGGGACGAGGATGTTCAGAAAACAGCTTTTAGGACTCATGAAGGTCATTATGAATTTTGGTAATGCCTTTCGGTCTTAAGAATGCCCCTGCTTCATTTCAGTCTTTAATGAATCATATCTTCAAACCATTTCTGCGGCGTTCAGTTTTGGTTTTCTTTGATGATATATTAGTTTACAGCAGAAGTGTCGATGAGCACCTGGGTCATTTACGTGAGGTGTTGACAGTTCTGGCTGAGAATCAGTTGAAGGTTAACCTTAAGAAATGCAGTTTTTGAAGAATAGATTGGATTATCTAGGGCATGTTATCTCTGGCAGTGGAGTGGAGGTTGATTCTGAAAAGGTGCGGAGTATGCTCTCTTGGCCGGTGCCCAAGTGTGTGAAGGAACTGCGAGCATTCCTCCTTGGTCTTACCGGTTATTATAGACGGTTGTCAAAGGGTATGGGATGATTGTTGCCCCTCTTACATCCTTGCTGAAGAAAGACTCTTTTGAGTGGACTGATGTGGCCCAAAGAGCTTTTGAGCAGTTGAAGTTTGCTCTGTCCACAGTCCCGGTTTAGCCTCACCGGATTTCGATACTCCTTTCGAAGTGGAAACTGATGCTCCAGGCAAGGGAATGGGAGCAGTCTTGATGCAGAAGGGACGTCCAATAGCTTTTCTCAGCCAGCCTTTTTCTGCCAGAGCTTTGGCTAAATCGGTTTATGAGAAAGAGCTCATGGCTGTCGTGTTTACGGTTCAAAAGTGGAGGCACTATCTGTTAGGGAGGAGGTTTATAATTCGTACTGATCAGAAGAGCCTTAAGTACTTATGGGATCAGCGGCTGATGACGGAAGATCAGTATAGGTGGGTGATGAAGCTGATGGGGTTTGATTTTGAGATTTGCTATAGGCCTGGTAAGAGAAACAACTGCTGAAGCACTTTCTAGAGTTGAAGGTAACACTTCTTTACTGCCCTTGTCCTCAGTTATGTTTGAAGGGTGGGGTGCGGTTGAAAGGGAGATTCAGCAAGACTCTGATCTTAGGCAGTTAATGCAAGATTTAATTGTTTGTGCTGATAGTCATCCTGAATATTCTATCAGGAATGGCCATCTATTTTTTAAGGGTAAGCTGGTTCTGTCCAGCTCATCTAGTTTGATTCCATCTGTTTTGGTGGAATTTCATGCTACTCCTGGTGGGGGTCATTCTGGTTACTTGCGCACGCTTAAGAGGATTCAAGCGGTGTTGTATTGGAAAGGGATGCGAAACTGTATTAAGAATTAAGTATAGTGCTCTATCTCCAGCTGGTTTACTGCAACCATTGTCTATTCCGGAGAGGGTTTGGGAGGACATTTCCATGGACTTCATTTCGGGATTACCCAAGGTGAAGGGCTATGATACTGTTATGGTGGTTGTAGACAGATTTACCAAATTTGTTCACTTTCTACCTCTTAAACATCCTTACACTACGAAGGATGTTGCTGCTGTTTTTTGCTAAGGAGGTAGTAAGGCTACATGGGTTTCCTAAATCTATCGTGTCGGATAGGGATCCCATCTTTCTTAGCCATTTTTGGAAGGAGCTTTTTCGACTTGCTGGCACTAAGTTGTGCTTCAGTTCTGCATACCACCCCCAGTCCGATGGACAAAGTGAGGTGGTTAACAGATGCCTCAAAGATTACTTGCGTTGTTTTTGTACTAGAAGCCTAAGAGTTGGTTGCAAGCCCTCCCTTGGGCTGAGTACTGGTTTAATTCCACTTTTCAGCAAAGTTTGGGTACCACTCCCTACGTGCTTTGTATGGTCGTGATCCTCCTGTTTTATTGCACTACAACCCTTTGGGGTCTATGATTGATGAGGTGGATGTAATGCTCAGCGAGAGAGATTCCCTGCTTAACGAACTCAAGGACAATCTGTTGAAGGCCCAGCAGAGAATGAAGCGTCAAGCAGATGAGCACAGACGTTGTGTTCAGTTTCAAGTGGGAGATTCTGTTTTCTTAAGGATCCATCCTTACAAGTATCGGTCTTTGACCAAGAGGAAGAATGCCAAGTTAAGTCCTAGATACTATGGGCCATTTGAGATCTTGGAAAAGATCGGTACTGTTGCTTACAAGCAGTCTCTACCACCTGGGGCTAAGATACATCCAACAGTACATGTTTCTCAGTTGAGAAAAGCAGTTCCTTCTGCCGATGCACAACCTAGTCCGCTGCCTGAGGAATTGTCTAGTGAGCTGGAGTTGCTGTTACAGCCTAAAGCAGTTTTGGGGTTTCGCCACCGTGTGAATGAGCAACCTGAAGTATTAGTCCAGTGGAAGGGCTGTTCAGTTAATGATGCTTCTTGGGAGATTGTTTCACTTTTTCAGGAGCAGTTTCCCTCCTTCCACCTTGAGGACAAGGTGTTAGTTCAGGAAGGGGGTGATGTTACGCCTTCACAGAGCATTGTTAGGGGAAGGTTTGGCAAAGTTTATACTCGTAGAAGGGAGTTAGTAAGCTAAGGGCTAAAGTGTAATTAGTCAATTAGTTGTAACTGCCTGAGTAGTTTGGTTACTTGAGTTGTTAGTTGTTAATACTGGTTGACAGTACTTAAGCTGTAAAGAGAGATGGTTTAAGCATCGATTGAATAAAGAATTACCTCTGAGAGGCTTTTGGGAGGGAGTTGCACCTCGAATCGCAACAATGATCCCTTAATATTCAAACTAGTCGTAGATTGGATTGAGATCCTCCAGATCCATCATGCTTTTGTTGGTTTGATGTTTTAATATGATGATAGGGGTGAGCATTCAGTTTGGATAATTCGGATTTATCCGAAATCCAAATTAACCGATTTTTTTTTTGGATTTTTAACCGAATTTTTAAACTGAATTTAAAATTTCGGTTATCCAAATATCCGAATTATAATTCAATTCGGATTTCAGTTTTGACTTTCAAATTTTGGTTAACCAAATTATCCAAACTTTTTTTTTAAAAAAAAACACCTTGTTATAAATAGATATATGTATAGTGGACTCCACATCTTTATGTAATTAGGGTTTCCCCTTGTATCTAACCCTATAAATAGAGGCCTTGTATACTCATATTGAAATAAGAATATTTGTTTGCCTTCCCATCTCGTGTCTCTCTGCAATTACTCTTTCCTCTCATTTACACCACGTTATCAGCACGAGTCTCTACACTGAAAAAGAAAATAAAAGACAAACCAACCTCGGTAGTATCAAAGTGCTGGCTGAGAGCCGATCGTCTGCAATACAATAGAGTTGCTCATCTTTAGTAAAGGCTCCATTGTCTCATTAGAGATATGCCTCCATGACCTGCTTATCTAAAGCCTGTAGCCACCGAAGGAAATTCCTCTCTCCACAAAACTCAATACAGATGCGCCGTTAAATGAATCAAGAATGTTCCACTTCCCAAAGGTTCAACGTAGATTTTCCACAAATCTATGTAAAGAAGTGAAATCGGATAGTTGATTGCAGAAAATCTTCGAAGTATCAGATTAGTTACACCGATTTGAGCGATTGAATATCCTGATCAATAAATCAAGAAAAGGCGCTCCAAAAGCAATTACAACTACAAGGCCTCCGAGGGGGTTATAGAAGGATAAGGGATCCGGTAATTTATCATTTGAGATTGACAATATTTATGATTTTTTTCCATTTATTGAATTATGTTTTGATGATTGTACATCTATATAATTGTTTTTAATAATGATTGATGTCATTATATTATGACAAATTAATATCACATTAGGCATTGTGTCAGAAAAAAAAATCATTTTAGGCATCGTGCCGTGAATAATAATCACATGAGGCATCATGCCAGGATTCGATATCACGTGAGGCATCGTGCCAGATTTTATTTACTGTTAATTTTTATTATGCATTGTTTAATTATCCAGTTTCGTTTTTATTTTTTGTTAAGTATAACGCAAGGCATCATGTCAGAAAAAAAAATCACGTTAGGCATCGTGTCTTGAATAATAATCACGTGAGGCATCGTGCCAGAATTCAATATCACGTGAGGCATCGTGCCAGATCTTGTTTAATGTTAATTATTTGATTTATTCTGCGTCATTTTCTTAATCCCATTTCACTTATCCCATTTCGCTTATTTATTTTAAATATCACGTGAGGCATTGTGCCCGATATTCGTATCACGTGAGGCATCGCGCCAGATATAAATTATCATTTGAGGCATTGTGCCAGATTTTATTTATTGCACCACTTTTATTATGTGTTATTTAATTTATTTTGTTATGATGTATAATATATTTTGTTATTTTATGATTGCTATTTGTAATGTTTACGCCAATATATAGGGCATTTACGCCTGTTAAAATTAATTTTAGTATTATTTGAAGACATAATGGCATTGCGCCTGAAAGTCTTTGATTCTGATATATCATAAACAATGTCAAATATTGTCGAACTTGAGCTTACCGCCTTGGACATCACTAAGAAGGGCATCGCGCCTGAAACTTTGACATCAATATGCTAAAAAGGGCATTGTGCCTGAAAGTTTTATTTGCATATGTTATAAAAATGCATCACACTTCAAAGTGTTAATATGATCAATATAAAGAGCGGTGCCAGATTTTTATTAAAATGCTTTTATACAATATGAGCAAGAAATTGGCATTATGCCGGAAACTTTTGAATTTAATATATATGGTATTAGTATTGAGCTAGAAAATTAATAATATTTGAAAAAAATAATGTATTGATTATATCATTGATCTAAAAGATGGTATAACACCTGGAAAATTCATCTGAAGTATCTATTTTATGTATAAGATGAATGTTATTCAACGATTTGTGAAACATGAATGATGGTATTGCACCAGGAGAAATTTTGTAAAATTCATTTGAAGTAGTTCTTGGAAAACTACGTAAGTGATATACCATGATTGAATGATTCATATGTCAAGTTTGACCTCTATGATGATATATATGATGTCATATAAATAATTCGATTCGAATGTGATTTTATAAATGATTCTCAATGAATCATAAATTCATCTTCTTTGAGATAGTGCTAAAACACAAAATGAGTGACTCTGGTGAATCACCTAAATAAATTGGCATGATAAATATCGAATAGTTCTTGTTGGATCATTTTTATTCCATGTTTTTCATGAATAGTCAAAAGTCGTGACCAGATTGTGAGAGATGATGAGCAGTTATTGACATCACATAAAGTATAATAATTATCATGGTTGGATGTTATTATGATTGCAAGACTTTCAAGGTCTTTGTGGACATAACTCGACTTATTTCAAAGCTAGCTCAACATTGAAGCTATGTAGTTTTTTAATAAGAAGTTATGTTGAGGATGACAAATTTAAATTTCTAAATATTATTCTATGTTATTATTGTCCATTGTTTATAATTTATACGTATGTTCGTTTACATTTATGAGATTTATTCATTTAAAACAATTTTTACACCCTAAAAGGGGTCATGAAAGACATATGTTCGGGAAGGCGTATGTTCTGAATGAGATTTATCCATTTACAAAGAATTTGTACACCTTAAAAGGGTCATAAAAAGCATATGTCCGGGAAGGCGGATGTCTTGAGAAACATGATTAAAGACAATACAACTATAAATAATATTTCTTGATGGAGTCAAGAATTAACACTTGCTTGGAATGCAGTGCAGTTGTAGCTCGCTACCCTTTCCAAGGGATTATAATTGACCCATAAGCATGTGTCTTGATGACAAGGCATTACTCTCATGTGTGAGAATGATTTTCATGATTGAAAAATCATAAGATAGGGTCAATAAGCTCTAGAAGTGCAGATGCAATACCACATATAGAGTAAAATTTTTGTACTGAGAAAGCTTTGTAAGTAACAAGTTTCCTCAAAAAGTAGTACTGATATACCTGATGCGGATATCACGTTAAGACAACAAATAAGAGAATATCAATGTATATTCTGAAAAATATATATAAGTCGTGATTGTAGCTGCTTTTTTTCTCCTTTGTTTTGTATCACATGTGTGTTGGTACAATGGAGAACTTGAGATAAGATAAAGAAAATAATAAGTTTTCCCATGTTTTGTTGGCAGGACCGGTTAGACCATCCCGTTCAAAAATGATGCAAATTGATATCCACTGTACGTGTGGACACTTGCTGAAGAATTATATTCTTCTACTAAATGATTTGTTGCTTGTTTTGAAATTTTTTTTATGAGGCTATCACCAGTTGATATTATGTGTAAACCTGGATCTTTATACGCGTAAATTCAGGTGAGATATGGGGACCATTTTGGGGACCATATCCTGACCATTTTGGACTATTAAGATTTGGTTTAAATTGATGCATCAACCAAATGGTCATTAAAGCTAAAGGTTGTAAGATTGAAATAATAGTCCATAAGATTGGACAATGCTGGTGAAATGTTAAATGCCTTAATATGAACTTTTACATGTTCATTGGGATAAATTGATGGTTAAGAAGAACCATCGATCAAAGATCTGTGATGAATTGTAAGATCTTTTGTTTGAGAATCCCAATATGGATTTGGAGACATGTATTTACATGAAGCAACATTGATTTGCATCAAGCCAAATAATGTTGATGAACTCTCACTCTTTAACAATGACTTTGAGTCAAAAGCTAAATATTCTCCCATACAAGGTTTTGTTTGAAAGATCTATATACTATGCTTCAGTAGATCAATCAATTCCTTGAAGTTGTTGGGATTGTATGTTGAGTTCAAATTTTAATACCTTGAACTAACAAGCTGGGGATACCTTTATGACTCGACTGTCATTTAGGCGAATAATTTTTCCCAACATTAGGGGGAGAAAAGAAGCAATTGGAAGGTGAGATGATATGATATGAAATATAGAATTGTGTCACCCTCATCATGTTAGTATGAACTTTTAAGTTCCAAATACTATTCATCTCCAAAAAGTTGGCAACCCAGTTGCTTGATGTTGAGTGAAAATATGTGCCAACGTCTAATGCTCCTGTATTATAATGTCCTGGAAGGACAAGTGCAAATAAGTCTAACCTGAGCATGGTAGACTATATGGTTCCAATGACAAAGCCCTTAAAAGGAGCATAGAATTAAGATGGTCATACTAAAAAGGGTATAGCTCTAGATGAGCCGTCAGACATGACAAATACCAGTATATAAGGTAATCAGGTACCTGACGATGAATAAGATCTCGAGATATTATGTCATGTCAATAATATTGGAACCGATTGAAATCAACGTTGATTATATTTATGTTAAACTATGCACGCAAATGTTGTATATGCATGCAAATGTATGTAGCGCTACATGTCACAATGATGACGAGGACATTGAATTGATTTGTCAAATGTACTTGAAAGACGCAAATGAGAAGTAGAATTTCAACACATTCAAGTTGTGAATGTTGCAAACTTGATGTCCACATAATGATGTGAATCCAGCTGGATACATACAAGTGTTTGTATGAAAATGTGTGGTTTAAAATTCTTTTAATATACAACCTGTATAGGTGTATACAGATTTTTCAAAAGCCCCTGCTATATTACAAAAGGCTTTATCCCCAGCAGTTGATTATTTTGAAGATATATGTATGGTTGAAATTATGATTAATTTGTATGGTTATACCTTATACAGGTAGATCACTTTGATAGTGCATTTATATAAGATTCAAAAGAGATTAACTCTTGGAGGAGTTTGGTGAATTCTGGAAGGGAATGCCCCTGTGACCATGTTAATAAATCTTATCATGAACCTCAATGATAAAGGTGATTGTGGCATTACTACCTTAGTGAAAGCTATTGAAAAGGTATCTTTGAGATGAGTCCATTTTATTGGATAATTCATGTTGCTATAGTAGCAGTGTAAGAGTATAATTAGAACTCCTTACGAGTCTCCTGATGGTCGTTTGAATCAATGATCATGAAGTACCAATCTTAATGCTATTGCAGTAGAATGATTAATGGGTTATGGTATCTATAGATAAACACATATGAATAGCCCCTACCATCCATCCAAGATTAATTGAGGGTATGTTTAATTGAATATGTGGCTTAATACCCAGATGATATAGATGATTACATCTATACTGATTAGAAAATGCATACTACAAAAGTTCTACTTATAAAAGAGTCGTCGATATTAAGCAAATATGCTAAAGTGCAAAATTGATGGATGTATTCAACCAAGTGCTTCCCAAGTAATGGGTGCAGGACCAATTAAAGATTGGGGATGCATACAATCAAAGTAATAAAGTGATGTTTTCATCAGGGGGCGATGATGATTGTACTCTTTTTCTTTCACCATGGTGTTTTTTTCCATTGGGTTTTTTTTTCAGGTAAGGTTTTAACGAGGCAATCGATGAAAATCATTAAATGGATTAATTGTATGTAAATTCCAAGTGAGAATATCTATGATTGATTGTCATAGCTATGTAAAGCTATTGTAAGACTGTACTCTTTTCCTTTGCCCGAGGTTTTTATCCCACAGGGTTTTTCCAGGCGAGGTTTTAACGAGACAGCATATACAACAAGATGTTTCGTCCAAGGGGGAGTGTTATAAATGGATATATGTATAGTGGACTCCACATCTTTATGTAATTAGGGTTTCCGCTTGTATCTAACCCTCTATAAATAGAGGCCTTGTATACTCATATTGAAATAAGAATATCTGTTGTCTCTCTATTCTTCTCTGTCTCTACAATCTCTCTTTACTCATTTATAACATGTTCTTTATTCTAGTTCGTTTTTTTTCTAAAAGATGGATTTTTCAAACTCCCTTTTTCTCACTCCAACAATGTTTTTCTCCCGCAAAATACTTTCCTTTTGTAGACAGACACTCTTACCGGCTCACCCTAGGAAATAGTTTATGTTTCATGTAATATATTCTCTCTATTAAAGTATTTTCTTTCTCTTATGATGCACTTTTGAGAAGAGTTTATCTTTTACAACAAGAAAATACTTTCCACGAGAAAAAGAAGTGTATTTAGGATGATGAATGCTTGAGAAGAGAAAATACATTTGAAGAGAAAATACATTTGAAGAGAAAATGTTTTCGAGGGATTATTCCATATATTAAAAGTATGTGAGTCTAGACACATGATGTATTTTTAACGTTTCATAAGAAAATATTTTTGTGGATGAGAATATATTTCAAAATAAAATTTCTCTATTATATATCTCGGTTGGATTTTGCACCCAGCTTTTTAGTTTATGCAGTCATTATGAAAAATATGCTGTCAGCTTTTAGAATATATGGTCACTAATATGCAGACAATAATCTGGAGTTGCACAGTCGTTATTTTTTTTTTCAATTTTTGGTATCCCCCAAAAGCATTCTCTCTCTCACTCTCTACAAGAGGCATAATCAAAGGTATTTTTGAGAATAATGTGATTGAATATGTCTTGAATTTGTTATGTTGCCACTTTGGCGTGGAAATTCTCTGTAAACCATCTCTTTTTTAATTTTTTTCAATCTTTCTTTCAGTCAGACTTTGTTTTTTTACGTTTAACATAACATTTTTGTGTTCCAACTTGATTGCTTTACGTTAAAGTTTGATTATAAATAAGTATAAAAACGATTTGGGTCAAACGAAACTGAATTTGGGCTCAAAATTGAAAAAAAATCTGGTCGTGACCCCCTATCCATCCGAAATAGATAAAGAAAAAGGACGCTTCAATGTTCGATCCATTTTTTAGCCGTCCATTCCGGACGGTTCAAAAACAAACTGGACGTTAAAAAACGGACCAGACGTTGGGGCGTCCTTTCTTTTCATTTGCATGGGACAGGGCTTCAGAGTCGTCAGTTATATACCTGTTCGTTACAGATGGATCCAAAACAGACGTGGCCTTAGAGTGTCCATTTTTTTTCATCCGCATGGGACACAGCTTCAGAGTCGTTCGTTTTTTCGGTCCGTTCCGGACAGGTCCAAAATGGACATGGCAGTGAAGCATTTGTTTTTTCATGTTCAATTTGGACAGGTATAGGGTCACACATGACTAAAGCTTTCTTTTTCTTTTTTTCTTCATTTTTAAGCTCAAATTCAGTTTCGTTTTATCTAAATCATTCATAAAACTATTCATAATCATAAAACTATAACATAACATAATCAAGGTGGAATAAAACTTTTCCCTTCCTATCATAAACAACTATCTACAACTTTTATTTTATTCGTAATAACAATCTTTATTCATTAAAAATATTAAAAAATCTTTTTTTTGTGACTGTGTACCCTAAAAATTAAGTGCATTTATGATAGCAAATTCTAAAAAACTGACGGCATATTTATTATATGATCACTTTTCAACTAAAAATCTGATTACAAAAAAGTACGCTCTTACATAAATTATAAGATAATTGACTCTACTTGAGAAAATAAGATCCCTGCAATTTTAGACCCCTAAAAGTAAAGAACTTGTTCAATGTCACAGTTGGACATGCCAAGAGCTGTCAATGCTCTTAAGCAACCCCATACATCTCCAGGCTCTCTGAATGCAGTAACTCAAGCTCTTATTTATACTTTTGATTTGGCACTCCTTTTTCGTTGTAAACCCAACACTATCGAATGTGATCTATGAGTTGTTTATGGTCAGCTGTTTGTGTTAACTATTAGACCTAGTTGTTGAAATAAAATGGAAAAAAATAGACCCCATAAAAATAAAATAGAGGAAAAAAGGTAGACCCAAGTAACAAACTAAAACACTGGCATCCCCATGTACCACAAACGTTGCCTATAGTTGATCATCTTCATCATGGCACAGTGTCCCTTTTTAATACAAAGCTAATCCCACAGAATGTGCACCCTAAGCTATGTAAGCCCGGTGCAAACCTTCCTGCCCATGCTACAACTTAACTCACCTAGCGCCTTTGAATTGACCAATTCCCACCCAATACATTTTTGTTCATAATATTTGTCATTCCCCTGTTTGATCATTGATCCTTGAATGAATGATTGCTTGGACTATCCCAACCACCCCTATTTATCCCTGATCTTATCTTGGACTGTTGTTCCCGGCCCAGCCAAATTTCAGTGCAAATTTTTTTAATCCAAGATTGGTAAACTTATACCCAGACCGGGCCAAGCAAAACTGGTAGACAATCAATTTTGGTCCAAATAAAGATACGCCCGAGGTAGATGAAAGTACATATCCTCAAACCGCAAACGCCTTATGATGATTTGTTTATGAATACTTAAAAAAATGTTACCCTTGAAACAAAAGCTACTTCCTGAGGTTAAAATATTCAGCAAATGGATCACGGAAGATGTGCAAGAAATGAATACAAGCAAAGCAGCAGAGAAATCAAGTTTCAATAAGAGTGTTTATGTGTAGCGACAAAATCCTTTCCAAAATTCCCCTCTTAAAAGTTATAGCGAGGAAGCAAGCAATCAGCCTAATAGGAAGTCGGGTAGGCTGAAACCGAGCAATAGAAAGAATATAACTACTACTACAACTCTAATATTCCTGTGTAAATTTTGTATTCTGTCCAAAATTAAATTCTCAAAGTATATCAGCAGAGCAGTTCCCAAGTTTATTAGCAGAGCATAAATCCCTCAGTGATGTCCACTCCCTGATAGCTATGCTTACTTCTTTCTTCGGGGCCTCGGGCAGGAGCAAAAAAATACCCGGGATTGGCAGTCCGCATCACTCAATCAATACAGTACACGAGTGAAAGATTAAGACCTCGAGTGTTTTCCAAGTAAATGACTAGCAACTTTATCTTTCAGCTTCATCTCCCTCCTCTGCTTCATTGTCCCTCTTTCGATTGGCCAACTTTGCAATGTCTTCCACCCGAATCTTGCCGTCTGTTATGAATAAGAAAGAGCAGACCGTGAAAAATGAGAGAATGCATTTTTTTTATCCTTCTCAAGAGTTGCACGTACACTAAAAAGAAAATGTAAAAATGAAATCAAGGGAAAGAATAAAAAAAGGGAGAGGGAAGGACAATGACCTTTATCTTTGGAAAGCTTGCTGATAAATTCTTGGATGCCCTCTTTGTCCAGAGTATCCTTGAGGTAGCTAGCCGCAGAAGCTACTTCTTCAGCAGTCACTTTCCCGTCATAATCCCTAGAACATCCAAAATTAGTCACATCATTCCTTTCACTGAAAAAACTTGGATAAGTATGAGATCATTTATTTATGCCAGATTTGACTTAGTTTCATCTCCAATTTTCTCAGGTCATTAGTGCTAAAATTAACCACTACCTACAAAGGAAGCATATACACAAGTATACACATGGGTATCCAACACCGATCTTGAGATGTAACTATCAATGCCAAGATAATCTACCGATGTCAGTTACAAGATTTAGCTTATCAAGCACCGAAAAACGACCAAAAACTCTTAAACAAATGAAATCATAATGGACATAAACCTATCAAGTAGTCGCCAACGATCCCCGATCACAGCATCTACATCATCAATTTCCTTCTCGAGTTTATGAAGCATTGCGTCAACCTAAATCATAGACGGGAAAATTCATATCCTTCTTAATCCCATGTCAAGTTGTCAGCACGAACAACACATTATAAGCATATAAGAAGTCATTACCCGGTCAATGAGTGCTGAAGAAACTTTGTTAGAAGCTGTCTCCTCGCTGCTCCTGTCCTCATCATCAACCTCCCTGGCAGCTTTGTAAGCCTTCTGAGCTTCGCGTTCACTTTCAATTCCCTCCTTATCAACCACGCTATTGTACAACTTTATCTGTAATAGCATGAAAATCAAGCAAGTAAACTCCCAATGGACACTGAACGCAATAACAACACATATCTGTAAAATGGAGTATGGAAGACAGTCTAAGAAACACGATCAATTAAGCCATTCACTACTAGAGCTAGCTTCCCATGCTTACCTCCTTATTTACGAGTCTCAAGAATTCCTCTCGCTCCTTGCTCACAGACTACAAGGGTTGCGAGGAAGCAAGTCAACATTCAGAGCATATAAATGCACACAATTTTCAGTAGAATTCACATTCAGACTACATAATAATTTCTTACTGAAGCAGAGGCTAAAACAGCTAATGCACGACTCAGCTCACAAAGCTGGTCTTGTT